>JAQGBY010006838.1:0-12536 GCA_034698785.1 Mycogona germanica | reverse complement strand
GGTTGACTACAGTAGATTGGGTGGGGGGGGGGAATTATTTAGGTAGAACACACTCGAGTACATTTTGAACAGGTGTGATTGTTTATGGATCTTTAGCTATTTGCAGCCCTTGGGGTTCCACCAGCTCGTTCACCACTAACCCCTTCAGGTAGCTCGCTGATAGTTTTGCCTAGCTTAGGCTGCATACCGAGGTAGAGATATATATATCAGTTGCAATAGCCACCTCTCCATGGTCCCGGGAGGCGATAGCGGTCTACTTTTATTCTGTATATTATTTGCCGGAGCCTATTGTCCGGGTCGTGAAATACAGTGTATGGTGTCCCCACTACAGCCAAACGGTTCCGATGAGAGAACGTCCACATATACTTATGGGGCAGCCCATTCCTTTTTCTATTATTGCGCCACGACACGTAAACAATTCTCGGTCAGCTTAGTCGTTGATAGCGTATGCCTATAACGGGGGTCTTTATGGGCCCATAATTATCCTTGCCTCATAATTGAGATAGGAAAAAAAAATGTTCCGCTCGTGGCCACTCTTTCTCTGTCGCGACGAAAAAGGCTGGCACATCTTCGTCTACGTCTTTCATTTCACTAGACGATTCCGGACCCGCTCATCCTCCCGAGACAGCTGATCTCAACGGAAGCAGAGGTGTGGTTTAAGAATTTCAAGCTCACTTAAAGTGCGGTGTCAGACGTACTAAGGCGAACATGCTGATGATATCATCTCTTATATTTTTCTATATATCTATATTTTTTTCACCACGAAACAGGACCCAGGTGTTCAAAACCACAAAAGTGCTAAAGAAATGGTAAATTAGCATGACACATGGCGTATTCATGATTTTAATTTGGTTCGCGGTTTAATCCCATGAGATAAAAATTTGGATGTAAGAGTATATGGAACCCGGAATGGCGACATGTCTGTTGGTTTAGTTGGTAAAAAATTCATTCTCTCTCCAAGGGATGGCAATTGAAACCTACTCATCCATTTAGCTGTACGAGGGAGATACTATGTCGAACGCTTTCAATTACCACATGTTCTCAAGAGGATGCCCATAAAATGTGGTGGCGCTATACCATACTATATAGTATAAGATAGTTGGACAAAAACAGTTTATGCGTTTTTCTATATCCACTATAGAGGTTGCAGACACTGAGGGGCGAAATGTCTGCCGCGTTGATCGAGACATTAGTTTGGAGACAGAGGACGAGCTCTGAGAAAATTAGATTGAAATCTGGTTGCACAATAGAACGTTGCAAAATTGCACAATTACGACAATAGAGAATACTCCGAAAGACAACTGGCCGGTGTCCGGTGTGACAATTATGAAAACAATTCAGATATTATTCTAGTAATTCCAGAGATTAACTGTTCTTTCGAGATAAATAGGCCAAATGAAATGTTAAAACCTTCTATAAAAATAAAATTAATTTGTAAAGTAAATAAGGATGGTCATTTACTTTAATGAAAAAGCCACGTTTGCTATGTTTCCAAACTAAATTTTTTCTTAGAAATTCAATTCTCTGGTATTAAAATTTTTCAGACAATCTGATATGGCCGACCCTGTAGGCAGGAAAATAGCTACCACGGAAAGTTCGGACCAGTTGGTCACCCTTCATGGTTGACCATCAATGACCGACACAAACGTTGTCGTTTTCCATGAGTGATGAGCGGAGCAATGTATCCAATAATGCCTCTTAATTCCAGTCATGGCAATAAGTGGTGATCGGCTTTCAAGCCGACGACCCAGGTAATCCATCACCCATCGACAGATTACGTGTCCACCGCTGGAGCGGCTGTCCACTCAATTTTAGTTCCAACACTACCATCCATTTCAGTCCCATTATATCTGAAACAGATTAATTCACCTGGGACAAACTGAACGTCTGAACACAATTCGACTGAACCTGGAACACACCAGCAAATTTTATTACGAACAGAAGTTTGCTTAAATTGACGTCGGCATACGTAGAATGTGACGTCAGACACCGCTAATCCGTCTTGGTAAAGTATTAAAAAATTAATTCCGTGTTTAAGTTCCGTGTGCTCATTAGCTGTTCAGGGTATCAGTGTAGCTTCAATCCTCTCACTATACCTTTCATTACCTTTCATTATGCTAATAGCTAAGATAGGTTGGACCCCAAATCTGTACCATTTTTAACAGAAGACAAATCTTGAAAAAGACAACATAAAAGGGCGTCTTTAATTAAGACACCTTGCATTGCAGTGTTTTCGGCATGGTGAGAAGAGGGCGCCACTGGTCAGGAACGTCCCAAATCGTAACCGCTAAAGGTGTATAACCTCACTAAAGAGAAGGGAGACGCACCCCCAGATCAAGAAAATAAATGGCCATCAGTTCGGAGGGCTGTCCGCCGCTTGTCGGTCGTCTTAAATGATGATCACACCCCTAACCCACTCCACTCCCTGTCCTCCCCTTACCGCCCAACCCCAAACCATCCTAACTCTTTATGAGTACCAAAGGTCTAATGCGGCAATTAATCATAGCTGTCGAATCGGCACTGATAGCGCAGGCATTAACTCGCGCCCGCTTGCCCATAAATAACAACAAGCCGTGATTGTCGCCACGTCCTGCACCGGCAGCTGTCCAGTGCTGGACCGGGAGCCGCAGTCGACTGGCGACAGAACGCGACCACTGGAGCTTAACGTTCACCAATCAGTTGGACTTGCGACATAGCGAAAGGTAGATCCGACTCAGTTTGAGTGTGGTTCGAATAAAATATCGGATCTACGTGTAACAAACCAGTTCTACAGTAATTAACGGTCGACGAATTTTCGAATCACCTTAGATGGCGTTGCCATCAGCATGAGAGCTTCAATCTTTTGGGGATTCTGGCGAATTACATTATGGTTTTTAAAACTATCAAGTAAGAACAACTTAGCAACCCTAGGTTTGAACTATTTATAGTTTCTACTGGGGGGTAAAGGAAGATGGCAACTCGGATTGGGTAGCTGGCAGCGCTGCTATTGATAAAAACAAATGCTGTTTCGTCTTTTTATTTTTTCAGCTTTTCGACATCTCGGCAGCGCTATTTTTTTTTCTTACCACGAAGCATATGTTACTTTGTCTTTCGGCAGCTTCTTCGCGGAAACAGAATCAACTTGTGGCTTAAGTTTGCCAACGCGGAACCATTTGTAAACGTCAGACGAGCAAAAACAAAGGTGGTATGTGTGTGTGTGTGCCTGCGTGTGTGACCCATCACCACTGATTAATCGAGAGGAGCTGGACTTGACACAAACACGTCACCAGAGTGCAGTTTGTTTTTCTACCGGCGTTTACCAGGACTCGTCCTGCTCCTTGAGCCGCGTTAAGGACGACCCCGCCCCCCCTCCTCCAGTTATCAAACGTAACCATTTGGAATCAATGGAAATGAAGTTCTCATTTTTAACTCACTTTGAAATTATTAACTGTATGTGTGTGCCGTTCATCAAAACTTGGTTGAAAGGCAGGCCCAGTGGAGCTGCGGTTCCTTGTTCGATTCTGCAGCGCGAGTCATTCGAATAACGCTAATAAAGCGACAAGTAGGGATGCACACTACTGGTTTTTTAGAAATGGTAATAAATATCTTCTCAGGATTTTGATGCAGGTTAAATTAAATAGGTTTATCTTCCATTTTTCTTAATACAAGATGGTTATGCAGCATTGGTCAAACAAACCTCTTTTCAAAATGTATGTATATTTCTTACCAATGCACAAAGTTAAGACCTTATCAGCACAGATTTTAATTTCGAATGTTTTAGACTTTTTAATGCTATAACTTTGTATCTGCTGGGCTAGATTTTGAAAGATTGTGGTCGGAAGACCGTTGACTAAATCATTGAGCTTAAATAGGTTGGGGGGTGGAATTTCAACGCACCTTACACCACTAAAACAAAGAGTATTGTTTCATTGAACCAAGTTCTTCTGCATCTCCGAGCCAGCGCCATCCCTCTTCTTCAAGAACACTGTCACGAGGTGCTGACCAATTAATTAGCTTGTCCACCTTCGGCGGCTAGAAGACGCTGGTTTGGGTATGAAAATAGAAATTGCCTAAAATACACCACAGAAAAATTCGTTATCCAACATAATCAGTTTGGAATTTAACAAGCCTACTCTGTAAATAAATATAATAAGTGTAAGAGATAAAATCAGAATACAATAACTCCAACACACCAGAGGAATTAAAAAGGTTTGGGTGATGTTAAATAATGCAATAGTATGTCATTAATTTCGGTAGTTACTTGAACTTTATTACGCGTAATCTCGAAATAATCTTGTTTCGCTGTCGAATGTTTCAAGACCTATCAGCACACGGTAAGTTTAAAATTGCCACCCTGGTCCACGAGGAAGTGCACCAGCGGTGAAAATTGAGCCAACATGGTAAAACCTGGTATGACACACAAACTATGGTTGTAAATAATTTTCGAGAAAATATCCGATCAGGTCAGGATCAGGAATCATCCCATGGCAATCCGAATTCCGCGGGGATCTCAGTTTTTCAATTATTCTCGCCAGGTGTGCCAGCTATCACTTCCCCACTAGTGGGTCTAGAGACCGGCTCTAGAGATGGTCGAAGGCTCTCAAGAGGTGTCCGTTCACCAGCATCATTGACCGGTAGCGTTGCCGGTCATCATTTCCAATTTTACAAAGCGACTAAAGGTGAGAGAGCCGGAGTTGCAGCACGGATGCCAGCAGCAGCAGCAGGAGTAGCAGCAGCAGCATGAAGCGTGCGATGCGCTCACGTTCCACCCCCAAGAGACGTCGGTCTAAAACATGTGAAACTGAATGCGTCATTACGCGGGTCGCGTCTACTACCGGGGCGCGCGCCAGTGTGGTGTGCCCGCCCGCGATCAAATACGCACCTGGGCCAAAATGATGGGCCGTGCCGGGGTATACAGGTCTACTCCGGACTCTTGGTATTAGTAATTGTTTATACACCGCGATTCACTTCTTCCGTTCGTGGCCAGGAAATGCGCGCAGTTGACCAACGCCCAATTCAAAGAATGTTGGAATTCCGTCGATGGCTTCGATATTATAATTCTAATCTTCAATCTGTCCGTTCGGGAGTTAACTTACGAATGGCTTGACAGAAATGAATAAAATTTGAGCTGCAGATAGTTCCTCAAATTTGTGGTCTAGAGACAAACTTTCAGATCTCGGTTTTGCGTATTTCTCAATAAATTAGCTATTTAAAGTTTCTTAAAAAAACAACCCTTCGATAGAAAATTTAAATATGGCGCTTCCACTTCTCCAAAATGGCGCTGTCGCTATCACGTGTTACCAATGCTGTCAGTCGTATTTCAATATATCCAATTTGTAAGTCATTTAATACCTGTGACAGCTTTAAATACTAGTGACAGTTGAACAAATTCGGAATAAAATGCTATTGAATTTTAAACAGATTAGATATTTAAATTTTAAGACATTTGAAACAACAACAAAAAATTAAAAGCCAGCTATACGACAGTAGCCAGTCAATGAGATTTCTGCAAATAGAATTAAAATTGTATTTCACTATAATTGGCACTCCACAAGATGGCCGAGCCCATCATACAATAGTATCTAGCATTTATAAAATTCATTGTTGGTTTTTATACAAAAGCGCTTTAAAAAAGGGCCGCATAATATCTCGATATTACCAAAAATCACCGAATCGATCATAAAACCGACATAATCGAGTGGCGCGATATTATCGATGCAGATTTTACGAATTCACGGTCAAATTCAGAAATCCTCAGTTGAGAACTGCATTTTCTCAGAAGTTACTCCGAAGTTGATTTTGATTTTGAGAATGACCAAAATACAGCCCCTGATCGCAAATACAGCGCTCAACCCGTCAAATCTGAATTGACCGCAGGAAGCGCTGGTCTCGTGTGGTATAGTGGTTAGCGTGTCGAACTGCTATACCTGTGATCACGGGCTCGCTTCCCGACAAAGACCTTCGGAATTTTTCGGGCGAGAGAAATCCCTACTCACCTCTACTAGCCTGCCTTCGGAATGGAAGTGGGATCCGAGCCTGTACGATGTCAGGTACACGTTAAAGACCCCTACCTAGGTAGCAAGCTTAGTCTATAGCTAGGCAAAATTACCAGATAAACAAGGACCTCTGAGATTATCGCTTAATTTCAAAGCTATTATTTTTGGATCATTGATTTAATATAACTTTAACGATCCAACTGACCTTTTTTTGGTCGAACACCGCCAGAGGGCTCTAGCGACTGTACAGGAAATTGCTCTAGATATGGTGGCGGCCTCACGTATCTTGGTCACGATCAGGACAAAGTACATCAGAGACCGCCACCACCGCCACCTGCACCGACTCTTGGAGCGCTCATCAACACCAACTTCTTTTTCAATTAGGAAATGTTTTCCCCAAAGATTTGTGTTTCGTTCGCGCAAAAAGGAACATGGGAAAATTACTTTGTTGTTTACGCCACTTGACCTCCTGGGCCACGTACTCGAGACGGTGACGTCACTACTATATATGCCGTTGGTTCTGCGCGTTCAGACATCTGACGATATACAAGTGTCGCGTCTGGTGAATGACGACGCTGCTTGTAGAACACTGAACCGTTGGTTCGAAACTGTGTTTCTGAATTTCAATTGGTTTTTTTTTTGTGAATTTTTGTGAAAGTCTGGTTTTTCTCGAATTGAGAAACAAGAGTTTTTACTTGATGCGTCATCATAAGGTCCGGAGGAGCTATCCAAATTTTGCTGCCTTCTGTTGGCGCTATAAAAAAAGCTTTGGCTTACGCGACATTTTCTTTCGATAGTTTGACATTTGAAGATTGCATTTTTGCCCACACCTAAAAAAAATTCAAAAAATCGAGTTACGCAGTATTTTTAACAATACCAAGCCGTTGTTTCGCATTTGTGGTTGGCGTTTCATTGCCAATAGCTTGGAATTGTCTAGGCTCGCAGAAAACCAAACAACGACAATATCGCCTTAAGAGTCTTTCCTCAGAGAGCTTTTCAAAGCTAGTAAAGCTGATTTGGTGTAAGAGGAAATTCCCCTGCCAGTCTAAAAGACATCATTCACAAATCCGATAATGCTTATAAATGATATGGTTGGAATTGGAAAGTTGGATTTGAGCTCGTCTTGTATCAACGCCTTCCAATCTAACAATGCCTAAATCCTCATTAGCACCCGAGTGCATTACAACGCAGTTGAAATTGAGATTCCTGTTATAGAAGTCACTAATTCTGTTCAACGAATAACCATATATTGTATTTTCTCGTAAATATAAATCGTTCAACAGCACCTCAAACTGAGATCGAGTACAGTGAAGTCATCAAATAATCTAAGTGGCAAGGTTTTGTTCTCAAGACGATAGCATTTCGCATTTGGACAAAGACATCGCCCAAAATCTTGCATTTGCGATCGGCTTATATTCATCGACCATCTCAAACGACTGCTGAATCTTGCCTCCTGAGATTCCGTGTCCACATAAATATACTTGGCAACCGAGTTCTCCGAGCGCGTCAATGGGAAAAAATAAAACATTGTCGCCATTTAACACTATTTATTCTCGAGATTCTTCCATTGTGAGTACGCGCTTGATACTCGTCTACATTCGTATTCATCTAAATCCAGGCAACGTGGTTGCTTCAGATTGTGATGGTCTCAGGAGATATTTCGCTCAAACGTTTAGATAATGTCCATCTCCGCGAAGCGAGTGATTTCCCATGTGGAGGTTCCGAGTGCGGGGTACAGATCGAGGCCCGACTAACGAGACAAAAAAATCTTTAAGATACATATCCGGAGAGAGAAAAAAAGACTTGTCGATTTGAGCCCCTCAAGCCAGAGAGTGTGAGAGAGAGCTAGAGAGCCCTGGGAGCGACATCGGTTTCGCCGAGGAATATCCAGATCGGTTGGACCGTTCGCCAACGTCAGGGGAGGATTTGTGACGCTTTAATCTCTACGCCGTTTGTGAAGGAAAACTAAGTACCATGTTTTATTTAACGGCAAGTCCGGACTACAATTCCCCCCTGTATTCATCTAGAGCGATCGGTCAGAGAGGCAACCGGCCCACCGATTTGTCGATGGCCTGCTGAGACCCCATAGCCCATAACCGAACTGTTTAAGGATAAACATATATTTTTTAACAGGAAATGACCAATCATAAATATACGAACGAGTGAATCACGCATCACGAAGTTCTGAAGCTAACTGAAAACACCGATGAAATTTGGGCAAAGATAGAAACAATTTTTGACCCAAGAGGCTGGGGTATTGAAATGAGCATTCCTGAATTATCAGAGCGATAAATGCTGTTTGTCATTCGCTATTTGTCTAGTCGCTAGAACGGAAAACGGTAATGAGAAGAGTCCGAATTAAAATAAATTTAGCTGAATAATAATACAATTAAAGTTTCAAATGACTCAATGGAATGAAATGAATATAATAAATGAGGAAATTGCTGGACACAATTTAGGACACCGGTGACGAGTACGAATTTAATTAATAACAAGATTAGTAATTCGAGCTTCAGTTTTAACAAATCGACGATTAACATATATAGAAGATACTGGTAACAATTTATAATATAGTCACGGACATCTACAGTATCTTCTATTTATGTTAATCGTCGATCTGTTATAACTGGAGCTCGAATTATTAATTGTTATTAATTAAATTCGTGCTCGTCACCGGTATCCTAAATTGTGTCCAGCAATTTTCTCATCTATTATAAATTATTCCCCGGTGTCATCTTCAAATATTGGAATGAAATGAGTTTTTCCAGAAGAACCGCAGGGCGACAGAAATACAGTAATCTAATATAATAAAATAATGGAAGAAAAATAAAAGTAAAAGAAAATAAGGTATATTTTCTTTTTTTTCTTACAAAAGAACACATATGGTGCAAACACAGGACGGCGTAAGAAACGGCAACATGTTTTCAAGTTTTCACTTGATTTAATAAGCGTGAAAAAATCAACGACGTCCAAGATGGCGAAACTCAAAAAATTCATTAAGTTCGCGAAACTTGATTTATCAATTCAATTTATTTATCAAATAAATTTATCAATTTATGTCACCCCATGTCGTTTCTTACACCGTCCTGTGTTTGCACCAAATGTAGTTTGTCTAAAACGTAAATTTTGTAAACTTTCGACAAAGTTCATATGTTCACCGCCTTCATCTCACCTTCAGTCAAAAATAAAATTACAAAAAAGGGAATGGTCGACATATTCTGTTCAAACACGAAAGACCAAAAACAGTACTCGGTACACAGAAACAGGAGTCTTCGGCTGCAACATGTCAGGTCACGTAAGAATAGAGACGTTGCTCTTTAGACTCGCAGCACCCAACACATGTTTAATGCACAGGGTGGTCCGCTTAATTAATGACGCGCGGACACTGTTTTAGTGTAGAACAACAACGCCAAAAATGGAGCTGACATTTTTACGATAAATAGGCGACCTCGGCCCGTCACCACACCCCCCTTCACCTACATCTTTCTGCCTGCTACCGCTTTTCCCGTAGAATGGAACAAGATGTAACTAAGGGGCACGGCCAAGCGGATTTGATGCGCTCTTCGTGTGCATATGGCCTCGTTAGACCACTTGTCTGTCCTGCAGAGACTCATCACAAGATTTATTTGCAACCATTTTGAATTTTCCTGTATCTCGAGAGATTAGAAATCATTTTACTAGTATATAGGAGTTCTATTCGTTTAACTAAAATCGGTACCAGAATTAGTGTTTTCGAAAACATTGTTGCATTTTGCGGCGCAACACCATATTTGTTGCACACGCCATCTTTAACTGTAATTAATTCTTGTGCTAGCAATATTGGTTGGTTAGTTAATAATTCTAGTCAAGAAAATGACCATTCAGAAAAATTGTAAGCTATTCACATAAAACTGTTCGAACACAAAGCAGAATTTTTTACATTGCGTGTTCCCTTACGTACATTTTTTTATTTTGGTTTCGAAAGGCCCCCACAAGTGGACACGGAGGTACAGGGAGGATATATGGATTTCTCATTCGGGCGACCAAAGGCCACTGCATAGTGGTCGTTGGACAACTGGCGAACGAGACGAGAAGTTACGACAGTGTCACCGGCAACGTTAATAAATTAACTGACCCAGAAGTGAGGTGAGAATGCGATCTCGTCGCGCGTCAGGGCCGGGGCCTCGTCCGCTATGCGCAAATACGACTAGCGAGCTAGGGAGCACTTCCGGTCAAATATACGAGCTCCTGTTTCCGTCACTCCCCCCCCCTCCCCACTTCGTACACAGTCCGAAAACGGAAGACGCGACGCGCTCACCTATAATACATCATTTACGCTGTGGGGAGCATTTTCACGGTTTGCTCCATCGAAATGTCATTTTGCTTTGGTCCAATACATCTGTGTTCGCAGGGTGGACATTTGAAATCTTTGCTAGCATGTGTTCGTTAAACCCAAAAAAAATGACTATTAATTGGAGAAAAACAGCTTTACAGACTCCATTAATAATATCATCAAACATTCACGATAGACGGCGCTGTTGCCTTCTAGCTCTGACATTAGTGTGGGAATTTCAGTCTTCTCAAAGGTCAGTTAATTGTTATTTTCTTCTTAGTCAATGGATTACCGCGAGAAGTTGGATAACATTAGAAATTGCTTTTTTTCCAGGAGTTTCTGTACCCTTCTTGGTGCTTAGGCACTACGTCACTGTTAATGTTTAACTATGAAATGGTTGAAGACAACTTTTGGCCTCTTAGACTATCAGCATTTCTTTAACAGTTATCTTAAGACAAGAAAAATTCGTCTAGCCTTCGAATTATATATTTTTTGTAAACATTCCTTTAACTAAAATTTGAACTGTCGCATTTGGACAGCGCAAGTTTTACTCAAATTTCATCCATCTTATTCTTTAAAAGCACTTTGACATATTCTTGAAAAAACTTTTTTTTAAGGGGTTTCCCCCGTCATCCCTGACATTAGTTGCCCCCCTGGCATCCCTGAAATTAACTTTTCTCTGAAAAACTTAATCAGTGATTAAATAAATTTTCTGGCGATTTGCATCCTGGAATTCACCCAAAATGACTCTTGTCCAAGTGAGTGAGGTGTTTGGCGACATCAATTATCGGAAAATGGACAATGTAAACGCCGCACCAAACTATTTTAATGATTGAGCGCCATCTAGCGTAAATTTCTGTCCTTATTTTTTTCATCAACCAACTTTGACAACAAAAATAGCACATTTCCGGATGTAAGAATAATGAACCCAGCGAGCATAGAAATCGGAAAAGTCTACGGACGACGCCATATTTGAAGAAACTCGACTTTCTTCCTCATTTGGTGTTTCCCTCACCCCACCCTTCCTCCAACACCACCACCGTCTTGCTAACGCCTTAATTAATGTTTCGTAATACTGGTGAAAGGCAGCGATCATTATAACGGGCGCACGGTCGATCAAAGATTCTATTAGATGCACGCGGCCGCCGCGCGGACACTGATCACTTAATCAAGGCAGAATTTTCTCTTGGCGGCACTCCCCTCCCTCCCCCACCCTCTTCCTCCTCCCACGCGCGATCGCCGTCATGCTAACACGCGTGTGCGCGAGCCCCGACCGACTATAAATGGGCTCGTAAAAATGGTTCTGTCGGGAGAGATTTTCTCTGCTCCGGGCCCGAGTGTGGAGAAGTGGCGGTCTTGCCTTGTTGGCGCGAGCACAATAAGTCTGTTCGATGAGTATCGTCACCAGACCCCATATTCCTCCCCGTCCCAACAAGCAACAGCAGTTGATTTGATGGGGCAAATGACTTCTTGCTGTTGTGCAAGGATCAAACATGAGCAATTTGGTTCATAATTAGAAACCGTGATATCAAGCACGGTTATGTATGTGGCGGATGTTTCGCGAAATCGCTAGTTGCGCTAGTGTACGTGTTCAAGATGGCGGTCATCATCAGTGCCGCACCATTATGGAGTTCAAATTTCCAATGTGACCGAATGCCAACGTGCTAATGAATCAATGTTGGCGTTGGTGTCAATTTGTCTTTCAGCAGAAACAAGATCGTTTCTCAAATAAACATTCGTAAAAAAAATTAAGATGGAGGAATTGTCATTCGAGATTGTCTTGTCTAAACACGCGCTAATTCTGATCAATGTCTAAACGCACCTTATTAAGCATGCTTGGATTATACCCTAGTCACACGAGCCAAGCATGCTTAGAAGGGTGCGTTTATACATTGAACATAATTGGCACGTGCCGCTCGTCCGTGCTTAGACAAAAAAAAACAGGTGGCACTCTCGCATGACAATTCCTCCATCTCAATTGTGCTCAAGATTTTCACTTTTAATAAGATTAGAGCACGTGATTTGTATCTCACGCGATAAACACGATCTCAAAGAACAATTTGTCCCAATCTCAAGCACATTTGAAATCTCTTAAGCACCGTCGGCTTTTTGTATAATTTTCGTGTATGGTTATTTTAAGGCGCTGTCTCCAGTAGCCATCACCAGATTCATATGTTCAAATAAGGAGGTAGGAGCCGATGATAGTTAATCACTGAGATAATTGGGGATTGCAGGACTCAATCAGATAC
>JAQGBY010006837.1:0-12537 GCA_034698785.1 Mycogona germanica | reverse complement strand
GAGCGGCACTTTCCAGAGCAAGTTCCGGCAACAAAGTGCAGGTCAGATGCCATGAGAAAATGTGCTGTTTGCTGCTCAAAGGTTGACAAGAAAGGAAAGAGGATCCGGAAGGAATCCAGATATTATTGCGAATCCTGCAATGTCGGATTGTGTGGCGCCCCATGCTTCCGGATCTACCATATGCAGCTCATTTTCTGACCAGGTAGGAAGAAAATGTTCTCATCTTTCCAAATCTAACTGTCACCTCTCTCCGACTTATGATTCCAAACTTGATTTTTTTTCTCTGAATACCCAATAAATCAAAAAGTTGGTGACTTTGGGGTGTGGGTATGTGGAAATCGACGCGACGCTTAAAGGGTTAAAATACATCTTGCTATTTCAATAATCGAACCCGTTTTTACATTCAGCTACACCATTCTGCTCCTGCATGTGGGGAACTGTTAGCTGATGCTCTATCCCCTCCTGTTGCAGAAAGTTTATCAAAATGTGACCTATGTACTCCTTTCCATTGTCAGTACGTAGCATCTTCAGCTTTCTTCCAAATTTTATGTTCATTGTTGCGATGTACTCGCGTGCAGCTCCTGCCACCTGAACCTTTGAATTTAGAAAACATATATTTGCATAATGTGAAAAATCATCAATAAATGTCAACATATAAATATTTGAAATTATTGAAATGGCAAGATGTATATGTTTCTCGTGCAGCTCCTGCCACCTGAACCTTTGACTTTAGAAAACATACTGCATAACATGAAAAATTATCAATAAATGTCAACTTATAAATATTTTCATTAAACGATGGAACATGAACAGGACTACATAAATTGGAATGAACAAGTTCGTTAAGAAGTTCGGATTGGGAACTGCTAGATAGAAAAGTTTTATGTGTTAACTTTCCCTTGATGCAACACTCGCACATGTTGTTGACATCACCACTGCAGTCTATGTCGATCTCGTCAGCCATCTTCTTTCGTACGATCATCTTGATGGTTTCAGTGTCAGTGTCCTAGTCACCTGTGCTACTTGGCAATTGCGTTGCTCCCTTGTGTTTGGCGTGCATTGGCTCTCAGGCCTAGGCCTTGAAAATGATAAAGGTTTCCCGGTGCCTTTAAACACATTAGGACGTTGTTGCATAGCTCACTGGATTCTCACATATCGTGACACGTTGGTCTTCAAACATGACCACTAGCCCCCGCGCGCCTGATGTACTTCACTGAGAATAAATCACAATTGTTGGTCATGTGGTGTGTGGCACCAGAGTAGATGCACCACATATTGTTGTCGGAGGTGCCAGCTGGCACACAGAGTGAGAACTCACTATCTACCCACTCCACACTGCTGGATGTCACCAAAGTAGCTTGAGGTTGTGGCATTGTGGTGGCCCTCTGCTTCTTTGGCTTCCTGCAGTTGGCAGAAAGGAGGCCCACAATGTTGCAGTTGAAACACTTTCGTGCCTCCTTTGTCTGCTGGTGGCCATGTTGTTTTGTTGTTTTGTCTTTGCATTGACGTGAAAGACTAGCATAGCCTACATGTCACCATCGTTGGCAATTACCAAACTCCTCCGTTCGCCTTCCTCCCGCAGCTTGAGGTGAAGTCTAGTTCGGATATATTTTTGATTCCCTGGCCCAGGACTCCGCCTAGCCAGGACCATAGCTGCTGGGCAGGCTCCTGCCACTAGCTGAGATGATGTCCAGTTCTGGGACCACAGCGCCAGGACTGTGAATTTGAGCCAGTGTGTCGGAGATCTTTTGTAGATGTTCCTCCATGCTGCCCGACGTGTATCCAGACAAGTGCTGAGATGATGTCCAGTTCTGTGACCACATCACCAGCGCAGCGCATTTGAGTCAGTATGTCGGAGATCTTTGCGTAGATGCACCTCCATGCTGCCAAACTTGTACCTTAAATGTTGTACAGACATGCTTTGAACTGTACACATTTTAAGTATGATACTCACCCATAGTTTGCTTCCAGCTTGAACCAGACCTCTCATGTGGTAGTAAGTCCTTGAAAGCTGTTCATGAGGGAGTCATGAATGCTCAGAATTAATTGTCCCTGAGCTTTAGTGTCGGCTGTCACCCAGGCATTGGTGATCACACCAGGCTCAGGTTTGACTGTCAATTATGTGCCACAGTCCCTGACTTTATTATGACTGTTTTTACATTTCCAGATGGCATAATTTGTGCCATCCAGATAAGACACTCCCATTTTTGAGATATTCATTTTTAAATTAATGTTTTGTTTTTAATTTTGTGCATTAACGTTCATTTCATTTTTGTAATCAATTCAAATCAATTCAAACTAAGTACACCCATTTGCATTTAATTATATCCTTTTATTCATTTAGGATTTGTATAACAAATGTCTGTTGGCGTTAATTTTGCACTCACCATGTTTTCTGTGTTGCCTAGTCTAGGCTGTTTGGTGTTCAAAATCAATGTTCAGTTTAAATGTTTATTTTCATTTTTACTCACTCAAATTTTCATTTTGTTGCACACTGGACCCATAACCTGTTGAAATGCGGTGAAATAACTGAGGAGAATGAAGTAATTACGCTTGACTACATTGGATTGCTTTATTGCTTACTACATGAAACGTGTGGCATTCTACCGGACACCATTTGCAATTATACAGTAAGAAGTTGACATTTGACGTCCTACATACAACATACACTTATGACATATACTTATGACGTTTTATAATTGACGTTTGATGTGTGACGTGTCAAACACAGTAATACGACACATTTGAGGATTCGCATTCGTTCAACATCTACAATATGTCTAGCAATTAGAAATGATGAATATAAGTGCAAAAGAAATGGACAAGTCAACAAAAAAGCCATTTGTGCTAAGCCTAGAACTGCGAGGTCTGAACATAACATTAACAAAGTGAGGAAGTGGATCAACAAGGAGACAACGAGCAATGTCGAAACTCTGTGGTGTGTCACAGAAATCAATAAGTGACATAATCCACCGAGATTTGCAACAAAAAATGTGCAAAAAGACAACCGGACAACTCTTGACACCTGTGCAAAATAGTAAATAGGCAAACAGAAAGACCAACGCAACGAAGCTGTACGAGCGCCACCTGGCTGGTGGAAAATCCGAATTTATGATAAATCTGGATGAAGCTTATGTTTATCTTGTCAATTTGCAATGGTCAGAGAAAGAATTGTTACTGTAAGAGAGGATCATCTCCACCTGACAGTGATGGAATCCCTCTGTATGTTGTGAAGTTGGACAAAAGGTTTCATGGTGGCAGGTTGTCTGACCGGCAGAGGTCCGCTACCACTCATCAAAGTTCCTGCAAAGGTGAAAGTCAATGCCGACTACTACATCACTCATATTCTAAAGCATTATTTGAAAAAAAGAGGTTCCTAAATTTTACCCAGGTGAGTTCCAAAAAATCACCCTGCATCACGACAAAAGAGCAAGCCATACTGCAAAGAAAACAACCCAATATCTATAGGATTTGAAAAATCGAAATGAAATAAATTATTTGTGCAACAAGGACATCCCCGCGAAGTCCCCCGACATTAGTCCACTAGACTTTTTTGGGTTTGGTTATTTGAAACAAAAACTTTTTTATCACAAAGCAACTACACTGACAGGCCTTTGGAAAGTGTGCAGAGACGTGGGGAGCACAATCACACCAGAAATAACCTCAACAATTTTTGATACATGGAAGCGACGGTGCAGGGTGGTTAGCCAACAGTGACCAACATATTGAGCAAATTAAATGTATTCATCACCAAAAAATAAAAATGTTACATTGGATCAAAGTCATGTCATTTTTGCCTACTCACCTTCTGTACTTGGGGAGCCTGTCAAGGTTGTTTAACAGTACAAGTATTTTGGTTTGCAAATGACTTCTAAGCTATCATTGAGGAACCAAATAGAAAAGATGACTGGTACAGCAAATGCCAGCTAGGCATGGAGGCTAGGTCCAGAGTGTATTGTCGTGGCCCAGTTGGTTTAGCAACTGACTGTGGTTTCGGCGGTCCCGGGTTCGATTCCCGGCGCGGGTTCTCGAAAATTTCGATCCCGGGGTACTGGTCGTTCCCCCTCGCATAGTGCTTCAGCACCATGAGGGGGACGTAAGGTCTGTAGTGCGGTTGACTACAGTTGATTAAAAAAAAAAAAAAAAAAAAATTGGCAGGATCAAAGTCAGGTTAAGTGAGTGGGTCTAATTTTCTTTGGTCAGACCTTTGCTTAAATATTTTAGCTCCATTTAGGATCCTCAACATGTGGGACTCATAGGCCAAATTGAGATGAAGGGCTGCTAGATTTGGTCGAGTGGATGTTGAATGTGACGGACATGTCAATAGTGGAATGAGAGTCGATAGAAGATCAATATTATGAAATATACAATTTAAATATAAATATATATATATATTATACAAATATAATAAAAAATAAAAATTATATACAAATATAAAAATAAGCTCGGTAGTCCCAGGTTCAAATCCCGGTGCGGACTCTCAAAAGTTTTGATCCCGGGGTACTGGAGGTGCCCCTCGCATAGTGCCTGAGCACCATGAGGGGTACAAAATGCCTGTAGTGTGGTGGACTACAGTTGATAAAATAAAATAAAAAAATGCGACCAAAATCAATTCGTCGTAGCCCAGTCTGACTGGTTAGGTGGTCCTGGGTTTGATTTTCGGCCCGGATTCTCGACAATTTCGATCCCAGGGCACTGGACGCCCCTCGCATAGTAGTACCTAAGCACCATGATGAGTACATAACGCCTGTAGTGCGGTTGACTACAGAAAAACAATTTTTTAAAATTAGGTGGGATTATAATGTCAAAATCGGGAGAATTGTGCGTCAAGCTTCTACTAGGTGTAGAAGAACGGACCATTTTAAAAATGGTTGATGAGCTGCATTGTAGTTTTGACTCGTACTCCTATTTTCCTTAGTGTGTCACAGCCTTACGAGTCGCAAGTCGAAAGCCTGATAGAATAGGACACATGATTGAGCATAAAAAAGTCGAGGGATGCACTTATCGTCAAACCGTGACCATTACCCGCCACCCTATTTTATATTTCCCCTTTCTAACCGCACCACTCCACAACCCGCAATTCCCATCTATCATCCGTCTGATTAGCCTCATGGCCTTCTTTCGCTCTTGTTTTCTAAACTCTCATTCTGCGTCTATTTTGACCATCGCCTCCTCTCCTTCTCTTTTATAATTTGTGCCCTTTCCCTTCAGCTCAGCAAGCCGTCTGTGGGGGTTGTCTTTATTTAACCGCAGCCTTCGTTTCTCCCGGCATTCCTTAATCATTTGAGCTCAAAATAAAAAATTTAAAAATTATATATAATAAGAAATAAAATAAAAGGCATATTACCCGCACATATCCCAAGGTTAATTCAATAAATCGCTAACACAACCATCATAAATCCAACAGTTCCATCATTCATCACACTCTCAGTTTAGTTACAATAACACCAGCAGTGATGCCACAGCATTAGCCATGGCAATGGTGCCACAGCATTGGAAGCGGCGCTTTCTGTCTGTCTACGATTGATGTCATTTGCCATTGGCATGGTGGCATTGCACTGGTGGCGGTGGTTGAGCTGGAAGTGATGAGCCACCAGTGGCAGGCAAGCTGGAGGTGGCCAGCCACTGGTGGTAGGCCGCTGATGGTGGTGCGTGAAATGAAGGTGGCCAGCCACCGGTGGCAGGCAAGCTGGAGGTGGCCAGTCACTGGTGGTGGGCGCGCTGGTGGTGGTGCCCAAGCTGGAGGTGGCCAGCCACCGGTGGTAGGCCCGCTGGTGGTGGTGCCCGAGCTCTAGGTGGCCAGCCACTGGTATCAGGCCCGCTGATGGTGGTGCACAAACTGGAAGTGGCCAGCCACTGGTGGTGCGTGAAATGAAGGTGGCCAGCCACCAGTGCAGGCAAGCTGAAGGTGGCCAGCCACTGGTGGTAGGCACACTGGTGGTGTTGCCCAACCTGGAGGTGGCCATCCACCGGTGGTAGGCCCAATGGTGGTGGTGCACAACTGGATATAAGCTGGTGGTGGGTATAAGCTGGTGGTGGTGCACCAGCCACTGGCGGTGCCCGAAATGGAGGTGGCTAGCCGCTGGTGTTGCACGAAAGGGGGGTGGCCAGCCACTAGTGGTGCACAAAAGGGAGGTGGCTAGTCACTGGTGGCAGGTGAGCAGGAAGTGCCCAGCCACTGGTAGTTCACAAGCTTTCACCACACTTTATTTGTCCTTGCCGGTTCACTGCCTGCCGGCCCGTGACCTTGATTCCCCCAAGACCCACACTCTGACACCCTTCTGGCTTTCTTTTTCTTTTTCTCTGCTCAAATTTGTCTGCAAAATCCAATTTTCCGTCCTTTTCTCTGTTAAGCTGCAAAATTTCTGTTGATTTAATGAACAACTGCCAGACTCTGCTGAAACTGTTCGTCAGAGTTCTCCACGTTTTCCCCAAGTTCTTCCATATGTGGTTAATTCCCGCAACTTCATTAACAAATTCCAGTCACAAAATAACGAAATCCGCAATTTCACAAATCCAGTCTCTCCGTTGAGTCCGCAACTGTTGCAAAAATTACCCCTGAAACCGTGCGGCCTTTGTTTGATATCCCGGCCTTGATAAAATCCTTTGTCACGGCTGCTGCTATCGGTGTTGCCAGCGGCCATCCCACTTGCTTGGCCGCTCCAAAAAGTTTTTTTTGCGAACTGTTGTCTGCTCCAATTTTTCATTCGGCTTTTTGTTGCAAATTTGTGGCGGGTTTTGACAGAGGTTCACGGTACATAAAAAAGGAAAGATTGAATGGACGCAATCTAGGAGTCAACTATGAGTAGAAAATATGTTTAATATATGCAACTCTCGAAATACAGAAGTATATTATACTGTGACATTAATATGTACTCATGAAAAACTTGGTGACATTGGTTGACATGGGAGAGACATAGTGGGAGATAACAATATTTATAAGAATATAAAAGATCAGTTATTGAAAAATATAATAGAACATGATACCCGAGCCAGCTTCTTTCAGTCGTAAGGACCTTCCTCAAGGGCGGATCACAGCACAGTGACGATCGTTAGAGCTTCAATTTTCGAACTTCTTTTTTCCTCTTATCAATGCGCATGTACATGTACGGATGTTGCTCATCTTGTCGTTCACCGCTTTTTTCATACATAGAGAAAAAAGCTGTAAACGACAAGCGCATGCTCGCGGATGTTGCTCATCTTGTCATTAACCACTTTTTTCATCCATAAAGAGAAAAAAGCGGTAAACGACAAGATGAGCAACATCCACGTGCTCCCATACATGCGCATTGATAAGAGGAAAATTGTCTTATAAATATTGTGTAGTTATTGCATGTATTCCCAGACACGGCGTAGTCTCTCACAATGTCTCCCACGTCAACCAATGTCACCAAGTTTTTTGTGAGTACATATTAATGTCAGCGTTTTATATTTGTATAATATACCTCTGTATTTCGAGTCGTATATATTAAACATATTTGCCACTCATAGTCTACTCCTAGATTGCGTCCATTCAATCTTTCTTTTTTAAGTAGGACACATGAATTCAAATAATGTGCCATGTTAGGCGCCATCTACTTTCATGAAACGAATGTAGATGACGATACAATTTGTAGCAACAGCCAATCACAGGATGGTTTCGCATCCTTGTTGTGTCGCCTATTATACCCCGAGATAGCCGCTAACTGCCCGCAAGTTTAGCTAGAGATTCGTTGGTGCATAGACATTTACATAAAAATGGGGGTTGTGTCCGGGACAGACCAGACGAAAAAGACGAACGAGAGTTGGCGATAAATCTTCTAATATAATAATAGTAAACTATTATTTAAAATGAACTAGAAAACAGTGAGAAACTGACATTACAGATAAGACAATGACGATACACATAAAACAATTTTACCACATCCACATCTCCCGTGGAAAATTAATATTTATAATTACCCAAGGTAGACAGTACCGGTTTCACGCAACACCACTTGCAATCATTAGCTGTCTTTAGGATGAAGGAAAA
The DNA here is from genome assembly GCA_034698785.1 of Mycogona germanica. NCBI lineage: Eukaryota > Metazoa > Arthropoda > Diplopoda > Chordeumatida > Chordeumatidae > Mycogona > Mycogona germanica. Next base: position 4,526 of record JAQGBY010006837.1, on the reverse strand, counting down.
TTTTGAAAATAAAATAAAACTAGAGCACCTCGGACATGAGCGCACACACTGGTATGTGCGACCAAATCCGAAATGTAAAGTACAAACAGGCAAAGAAAGAAGGGGAAAAGAGGTGAAATCATCGAAAACATCTGGTCAGTTAAATAAGGGTTGGAGGTCCAAGTGGTGCTCCAGTGGTGCTAATGTGCACTAAGCACTCCTTTGTTTTTTAGCCCTAACATCCACGTGGTTCTAAATTAATTAATCAGTGTAGAAAATGCCATAAAAAACACTTTGGCATTAATTTAGCTCAACGCTATTAAAAAGTGTTATTTCATAACATTTTGTACACGGATTAATTCCAGTCTATCCCAGGCACAACCCCTATTTTTATGAATATAACCCCAGACGATCTTCCCATGCTGTGGCGGATTTAAGGGGCATGCCTGTATCTGCCTGCATGTAACTACTACAACAGGGTTGATTCAGGGTTGTTGATCGATTTTGAAAAAGCTGTATAACCTATGGAATTCCATTTCTCCACCACCTGTTGCGCTCGATGTGTTGGCCACGTTTCCTGACAATCGCCCTGCAGCGAAGTTTCCACTGTACAAGTGCGCATTGAAGCGAAATGATGGTCAATGTTGGCCCACTCCTCCTGGCACACTTTCCATAGGCTATCCAAAGTAGTAGGTCGACGGTGTCCGAGTGCCCGTTTCAACAGTCCAAAAGCGCAGATGTCCATGGGCGCGACATCCAGTGACTTGACTGGGATGCAGCTTAATGGAATTGCACAAATTTTTGTTTCTCGTTCCAAAACTGTGGAATGCGAGGTATGGTTGGATGTCTTGTCCTGATGGATGTGTTCATCCATCGGGACAACCTTTGCTGGCATCGTCATACATAGTTGGTATTTCATGTCAATATAAATGTTCCAGGACGTTTGCCTGATCGTAGGCAGTTAATTTTCACCTTGGAGCCAATTCGTCTCAAAGTCATATTTTCGTTGTATGAGAAACCAGACACAACCATGAATCCTCACGAGAAACTTTCTTTGGTTTCACGAACCCATCTGGAAAATGTCTTGTCACCATGTGGACGATAGTAGATTACCCGAATTTCGTTGCAATCATTCAGGTAGACCCACGCCTCATCCAGAATAACAATGTACTTCCACCGGTCACCAGCCAGGTAGTCCTCATACAGTTTCCGGCGGCTGGTAATTATTTGAGCAATGTGGCGTGGCCACGTTGCTCAAATGAAATCGGGCCTTGTGCCTCTTTTCAAGATGTAAATCTTTAGCTTTGATGCGATTAACAGTTTGCTGGTGACACTCCCACACGTTTGGCAATCGTTGTTTGTGTTGCTGGATTCTCACCGGAGACCAGGCGCTTCACCTTTGTTGTACGCGGGCGGGGGGACAATTGCCGTTCGAATTTGACCCCATTGTCATCGGAACTTCGCGATTTTCATTTTTCATTGACAAAACAATAATTCGTTGACATGGAAACAGTTGTTCCTTTTTCTTTGCACTTTCTAATTATCGCGGAATAACTAATTCTTTCTTCGGAAAGAGCTTTTATGTAGCCCTCGGACCAACGATCTACTTTCGGCGCCAATTTGTTTTTTAATGTTTATGAAAAATTAAATTAAAAAATTAGAAGTGTCTATTTAGTTATGTGCAAAAGATCAAATCAATCCAAGCACGTGTTAATTTTATACAGCTTTTTTAAAATCGATCAACAACCATGAATCAACCTTCTGTATATATATATATTTTTTTTTAATTCACAGAAGTGACGGATCACAACAAGAAGATTCTGTACCCCTCTCAGAGCTTAGGCCCTATGTGACAGGCACATTTTCACCAGTACCCCGAGCCAAAGCCCGCGCCGGGAATCGAACCCGGGACCGCCGAACCGCAGTCCGTCATAAACCAACTGCGCCACGACGGGTCTTGTCCATTGCTTGGTTGGAACTGTTATCTGGTTTGCTTGGTTGGATCCGTTATCGGTGGTTTGCTTGGTTGTTTCGTAAAATCGACGACGTCATGCTTTTGATGTGGGGACGCCATTTTTTAAAGTTTGAAGCGAACGAGAGATTATCCAGAATTTGGTAACGGTTATTTTATTATGTAATATTGAAAATTGAGATCTAAAATTCCGTCACTAGCGAATTGCGGTGATCTACTAAGGGTATGTTAAATTTTATGCTATTTGATTGAGCCGTTCTTGTGTTAGGTTAGGTCTGCAAACAAAATGTGAGGATAACCCAAACTGTCTAAAAATGTCGATGTGTATTAATTGGAGCAAGTGAAAGCGCTGAACTTGAGCGCTTTCACGGCCATCAAAACACAAGAGCGTAGCGGCGTAAAAAGCGGCGTTTACACCGGAGAAGACCATCTTCTATGGAACCGATCTTCGTCGCATAGGAGCGAAAAAATCGCAGCTTATTGTTGTTTTTAGGTGTAAACCGAAAAATCACATCTGTGCGCTCACTCACGGCTTCGCTCCGCTCTCGAGATATAGCATATGGGGCAATGGCACAACAAGAATAGCGCTCATTTTTGTCGAAATTTGTCATGCATCAGCGCCTTTACTGAGGACTATTTCATTAAATTTACGTGCAGCCGCGCCATCTATTAAACAGATATTACAACGGCGTGTGAATGCATCACTGGATATTCAATGGGTGTAAATGAAAAAGATCGTAGGAGCGTTGGTCGCCTAGGAGCGGAGCACGTTCCTGATTCTCGTGTAAACGCCGCTTAATAATTGTGTCAGCCTGCCAGCGATTTCCATAGAGGTTGGTGAAGGTGGATTATTAGTTTAAGTGGTTAAGGTCACCGGCAATACTTTGACTTATTAAAGGTGCAAATGAGATCGAGTTTTGTCATTACCTGTCAGTTCCCGATGCTCGTCCGGCACCTTGGTGGCCGCCACGATCATGGGCACTGAGCCGAACACGCCGTTGGTGATTCCCAGCAGCAGTGAGAAAAAGAAGGCCCATCCCTCGCCGGGAATGAGCGGGTGCACCCGCGGCGCCGCGCACATGGTCATCATGGGGACCAGCGCGATGCGGGCCAGCGAGAACATCACCAGCTGCGTGCGGGAGAACTCATACGACACCGACGAGATGATCTAGTGAAAGTAAGAAACGAGCGGAATTAAGAATCGCGAACATGTTGTTAAAATTTGTGAGAAAACAGAATCTTTCGTTATTTTTTACGTGAAAACTTTCGATAAAACGGGTAGGCTGTGTTTTCGACACGGCCGTAAGTTTTAGACGTGTAAACGAGCGATTTTTAGATTTCTTGGTGGTCTTATATTTGGAAGGGAATTCCTGAAAATTCATCGACTTCTGCTCCACTCAGTCTTTTTATGTCTATGATTCAGCGTGTTCGATTTGCGACCAGTTTAAGCGACTGCTCGGAAGATGGCGTTGGCGATGGATTAGATATTCGCATATGGACGTAGATCACGATCGACTTTGTATCTCATACTCGCTGCTTTGTCGCTGGAGAGCGCTAAAACGCGTTGGCTAAGCGCCGCTTATAATCACTGAGTGACGTGTTTAGTGTTGCACTTCCGCTGCGAGCATTTCCGCTGCAATTCTTGGAACATATACTCCTCCTGAAAGACGATGACATGTCAAACTCTAAGAAATGTATCTCATTCAGGCGTGAGACACAAGATTCGACACTGGAACGTTGCTATTGTATTAGCAGATCGCATTATCACTCGATGTCGTTGCTCTAAATTTACAGTAGCACATTTTTGGCCTTCTTTCTTTCCAAATTTGTGGTACTTTCGTTAATTTTCACAAGTTTCTGGCAATGTTTGTTTGCGCACAGTTGACACAATAGCGTTCGTATGTTTCATTATCGAATGGCTCAGTATGTGTAAAAGGCTCAAAAGGTGTGGTGCTTCAGAGTACAACCTTTGGTGCAGGCAGCCCATACCTTCTCACCGGACAAGTCAATCACGGTGCAGCCGAGCTGTTAACCCACCGTCAGAGATCAATTGGTATTCCGGCAAACTCCAACTCATCAGCGATTGTGAGCTACTAAGAGAGCACGTTCGCTCAGTTCAAAAGTTTCTTGATTGCATATTGAAGAATGAAACTCCATTTTTTTATTAAAAAAAAAAGAATCTGCCAGACTTACTTCCGGATCGATGTCTGGGAAATAAAAGTTGGTGGCCGTGTAGGTGGTGCATAAAGCGTATCGACCCCTTTTTAATGAAACACTCAGGGTGTCGATTTTGGACTTTTTGGTTTATTGATTTTTTTTAACTACTAGCGAAAGTTTCATGGATTTCACCACTGTTATCAGTTTCATTCTTGTCGTGTTTATTTTTATTTACTACGTGTTTCCGAGAATGTCAGCGAACTCATTTCTCCAAAATGCCACGAATGAAAATCGATACTGTCTGTTTTGGTTTTTTTGGTCACTGTTGTCGGTGTCCTCTGCACACTTAAAAAAATGTCTCATTTTTAAGACATTTATTGTCTTTTTGAGATGTGGAAAAATTAAGAGAAATAAAATG
>JAQGBY010006836.1:0-12537 GCA_034698785.1 Mycogona germanica | reverse complement strand
AATGGAGTTGCCAGTATATAAGACGCAACAATGGAGTTGCCAGTATATAAGACGCAACAATGGAGTTGCCAGTATATTAGATGCAAGAATGGAGTTGCCAGTTTTAGGCAACTTAAACAATGGCATCTCAAACAGCCTTTTTTTGACATTTCACCACATCTTTCTGATCACTTTGCAATAAAGTGAAATAGTAAAATATTGCGCTCTGTTTTGTTGATGACACTTGACGAATTTGCTCACATTTTTGACGCTCAAAGACATGCTTTTGACGATCATTGGCGATCGCTCGGATTCTTCGCTCTCATCTCGTCCAAATCTGGTGCAGCTACGGTGCCCAGGGCCTCACGGCCTTCTTCAGCTAGGCATTACCGTACGCGTCGTCCGAATTTTTTTTTTTTTACAATTTATGCGCAACCCGTAGACGCAATCGCCAGGCCTTGTGCCTCCAAGTAAATATGAAATTGATGTGCAAATAACCATATGGCCTCTCGCCAAAGAGATGTGAGAGGGGTAGACCGCGAATCGTGGCCAACCATTTCTGGTGCTGGTGACAGCCAGCTTCAAGAATTAGTGTACAGGCGCTGTTTAGATTTGAAAAATTAATTTCGGATGTGGAAGCGTTCACCCATTTAATGTTTCATTCAAGACGAAATTTTAGAAATAGTATTTCTCGTGTCTTTCTTCCACAGTTTAAAAATCAGCCGTTTAGGCAAAGTCAGCTGTGTGACTGTAGTGCGTTGCACCAAATTTGCCTATGATATTTATTTGGTTCAATTTGCAGCAGAGTTCCATAATTTTTCGGACGACAGAAATTCCTATGTGAGCTTTCCTTCTGAATGGAGGTGAAGTCCCGTTTTTTTCGGTTTTTTTTTTCCGGGGTACTGGTCGTGTTCCCTCGCATAGTGTCTGAGCACCATGAGGGGTACGTAACGCCTGTAGTGCGGTTGGCTACAGTTGTTTGGAATTAAAAATAAAAAGTCGTGGGACGATCCTTACTATGGAACCTAAGTTAGGCAAAAGTAATACCACCTAGAAAAACGTGGGAACCGACGATACAACTGTCGTCATAGTTGTATCGCCAGTTCCCCCTTTTTTAGTTTTGTTAATTCATTTTAAAATATTAGTTTACTATTTATTTTAAGAAGAGTTTTTGCCAACTCTTGGTTGTCTTTTCTCGTCCAGCGCGCTGTAGTGGAGATTCCAGTAGTCTGCGATTCTAGCCTTTTCAATTCTTTTTCAATCCTCAGCTGGCCTACGTACTTCTGTACATTTTCTCTCCTAAGTTTTCAATTTTTTTTCTTTTGCTTCCTTGCATCTAGTTACCAGCGCACATTTGCAAATCATTTTCGTTTCGAGTGGTGGGCTGACTGACGTCTTACGAAAGCTCGCATAGTTTGGCTCTAGGGAGATGAAGTACTTATCGGTACTGATGTTTACCAACCCGTCCGTTATTTCACCCCACACCACCGCTCCGTCTCCCTCCAAGAGTATTTGGCGTCAATATTCGGAAAAATACATCTTTCTTTCTCACCTTCTCCTATCTACAAAGAATTTTTATTTTTTAACGATCTTCAGTGAGTAGTACAACCCCCATAACTTGGAAAGTGGCGCGTCTAGCTATTGACACTGCTAGATGCACCCCTGCCATGTGGTTCTCTTGCGGGTGTGTTTGGATTAGCCAAAGAACCTCTGGGGCATCCTCACTTCAAGCTATGCCTGCAACCCATCCTATAGGGATGAGGGCATCGATAGTTAAGGCACCCCAGGGGCGCGTTGGTTAGGTTCACCCAGTGACCAATGCATCCCAACTAAAAAAAGATGGCGGATTTGATGCCTTCCTGGCTAATGTTGCCAAGCTCCTTGGGAGGGTTGGCTACTGAGGAAAATGGGGAAAATGATGCCCATGGGGAAGCCTGGATGGCATAAGGCAAAAAACAGGGTGAAAATTTCCCCCACTTTTTTCTGCAGTGAAATAAGTAATAGGTGAAAATGTCCCAAGAGTTGGAACTTTTTTTTTTGGGATGTCCCTACTTTCCCACATACTAATCGGAAATGGTGAATTCGGGACAGCATCTAATGAAGAAGACTAAGGAAGTAGCGAATGCGCTTTTATAATAATATTATACTATTATTTACTTAGTATCATTAATAGTAATAATAAAAATACATTAATAGCTCTATTGCAATTTCGGAAGTATACAAAATGATTAGTACTGCATTAAAATTACAATTTTTGCTAGGCGTTCCTGATTTGTTATTTTGTTTTGTATTTATGAACCTTCGTACTTTTTAGTGGAAAGAGTAAGTTTCAACTAAAACTGAACATCAAGCGTAACAGTTCATCCGGATAACCGGAAGTGGAAGATATATTCTTTAGCAGTGTCACCTTTTTAGTGACTTTTTCCTGTGAACGAAAGTGTAGGATAACAAAATGCGCGTTCGAGGAAATGTACGGCAGTAATTGCAAGTTGACTGCTGGGATTGTTGCCCGCACAATAAGGAAACATGTGACTGTAATTCGTGTCGCCGAATTTGTACTACGAGTCGCCGAGCAGGGCGACCTCTAGCCGGAAAGATTTCTTTATGTCGAATTGTTGTGGACTCCAATCATGTTTTCGCAGTTTCGACCTTCGAATGGAAAATGGGGAGATTATTGAGTACATTTTTACGATGCATACTTGAGTAGATTTTTTTTTTAAAAAGTCAATGTCAAGAAATACTTTAGTCGAAAATTCTAGGCTAAATTTTGCGTTCGTTAATATTTTTTTACATTTTAAAATTTTGAGATAAAAATGTTTGGGCGTGAAAGTGTGGAAGCAATCTTGCCGCCGATTTTGTGCACATAAACATCTTGAAAGGTCTGATTTTCATCTCTTGTCTAGTTCATAAATTTGGAATATTTTTAATTCTGACGTTTTCATCAACATGTGGAAAGTGCGCAAAACTTAAATGTAGCCATACCTCGAAACTGGATCACTACCCGATGGGATGCGGACCCGCGTAGCACCTAGGCTAGTACTGATTGCCAACATCAGGGGGCAGAGTTTTAGGGGTTCCAGATTGATAAATGGGCTCTGGGGAGGGAATAATCCTATTAGGTGAAAAGTAATATCAAACTGGAATACGAGAATCGGTCAACAGTGAAACGTGTCCAAAATCAATACGAATTCGAACATGAACTGCGATCATTGGGGCAACAAAACGCAAAAGGTGATAGATGAGCATCTTTTCCTTTCAAAAATCCATCGCGACCCTAGCGGATTTGCTTATAAACTAAGTCAATACGGCGAATCACTCAGCGCCACCTATTGTTGGGTTGCAATACTGTTCCAACGCGGAAAGCTGCGAAACGGTCGCATAGCACTCTCTAATTTAATTTAAAGTAAAATTTTATATGCGTGAAAGTTTCGACAACCACGGAAGTTGAAAAACGTTGGGGATAAATGTAAACACTGTAGAAACTGTTTTTTTTTTTTAAATGTAGTCACGCGAGTAGCCGAAAAATGGGGGAGTGGAAGAGGAGGACCTTGTTTCCACTTTAAACCCGTTTTTCTTGGTTGTCGCATAAACCACTACAGCTGTTTTCTTGGTGCGTGCGTTGGCGTCCTTGATTCCGAATGTTGTTGGCGCCCGCCGTCCTATTGGCTGAACGCCCTCTCTCCCACCACCGCCAGCACCCTCCCTCATGGGCACAAGGTTGCGTCCGGTTGCACCCCTCTCTCGCGCATGCGCCGTGGCCATTTCGCAGACTGTTTCCTTTCTGCTCTGGCGTTCGCCGGACGCAGTTCTGCGCGTGTTGACAATCGATTGATCTGCCACGTGGTCGTTTTTAAAGCTGCTGCGCGGCGCCATGTTTATAGATGTCGTCGCCGAACCCCCTTCGTATTAAAGCCGAGCGCACATTGGCAGGTTGGGCTGTGCTGCGCCATCTTGACTTCCGTGCGTTTCAATGAGAGATGCTATAGCGTCGTCGTTAACGATTTTACATTGAAGCGCATGGAAGTACGTAACTGTTAACAAATTCAAGTAACTCAATTAAAAACATATTTAAGGAAGATAAAATAACCGAAACATCAAACTTTATACGACCAAGGTTGACCCGGTTTCCTATATCTTATTATGTTAAAACAGTCTTGAAAGTGGAAGTCATCTTAATGTTAAGTTGTCGACTTTAGCAGTGCACCATGTAAGGACAATTGATTGTCCCGAACAATACAGTACTCTGAATATGGCGCATCAAGGAAATGGTTGAAACAGCCAATTACGGCTTTGTAGATTTGGCAGGGATGACAACTCACATGTCCAGGTGTGATGATGACTGCAACTTGGAGGTCAAATTAATCACATTGCATAAGCCTGGTTTGATATATATGAAGTGGGCGTCGTGAAATTGGTTCTCCTGAATATCCATGTAGATTTCGATTTTGGCAATGAATATTTTTCAACGTCAACTGTTATAATAGTGATAATATTAGATCATTGTAACATTCGAAATTCCGTAAATTAAAAAGTATTTTTTTATTTATGAAATTTGTTGCCGATCATCGATTGCGTCATTTAATCTCCTGAACTATATTTTTCAGTTGGCTCTTTACATTACAATAACATTGCCAAATTCGATGCAAGCGTGGCTGAGCCAACTTGTGGCACGATTCTGTATCTGATAATTTGTTAAATATAATTATTTTGTAGCGTTTTCACTAGACATTTCAATTGCACTGAAGTTCTCAAAATTCGAAACCGTCCATTTGCAATTCGATGTCCATAATTGAAAAAAAAATAGTAATAGCTGTTTTCAACACGCCAAAACGCCATGAGTATAACCTAAATGCAGCTCCATGGAGCTATAACATGAATGTGAAATGATGAACAAAAGTTGTCTTCAAATTGGCCAACGTCCATTGAAGAGTGTGAGTGTTTCCAAAGGTTTAAATCCCAAATATTATAATTGCCATTGTAAGGCTTGCATTTTTCATATTCTATGATGCATGTGGTTTACTACTGACACGCATTTGGTCTATAGATTTTTTTCTCTTAAAAGTCGAGATTTTTTTGCCAGCTGTTAATTGCGTTTGTGTTTGGAATGTAGGTTTCTTGGTTTAGTCAAGTAGGCCTTCACACCCGACTGCGTTCGTTCACGTTCTGTCTACTGTACACGCATCATTGTCAATATTTGCATTATTGATTTCCCTTTTCGCCATACGGTTTTTGTAAAATGGAAAACGCCCCGCGGCGAATGGGGGGGGGGGGGAGTGGTTAGTGGACGAAGAAAAAAAGAACAGATAAGGGGGTGATGGTGAAAACTGGAATGGTTTGGCGTGCGTTGTTCAATTAAAAATTCTAATCGACGCTACGTTCTGGCTTGGTACTTCACGTAATAGGCTTTCACTTATTGAGCTAACCTCCTGAGATCCAAGGTTCTATTTCCTTGAGCAGATCTTCATAATTATTTTATACTTGTTGATGTTCCTGGTTTAATTTAACCAATTTGATTTTTTGTCGTCAAACGAGAAATTGAAAATTTACATTACAAAAGCACATTAGGCCCAAGGCAACGTAGTTTATTTTCAATGAATATGGGATTGTCGTCCTGGCACAATTTGCTGGCTAGCTGAAGAAGTATTGGCAGGAATTTAAAACACTTGTCGCCATCTTGGATATGTTAGATGAACCGAAATGAAAAGAAAGTGCCACATTGCTTTTAATAGGCTCAATTTTTTATGCTTATGTGTTCCGGTGCCTGTGTATCCTACTTCTATCCTATGTAAGCATGTTGTGAGAGGTGCCTTCAACTGTATTTCTATTTCATTGGCCAAACCATGTTCTAAACACTAACAATTTGTCTACATTTTCTCAATTTAGTTAGATCTAAATTCGCTTGTGCTTTTGCAATAGCAATTTGTATTTCTGCTAGCTTGGGACACATAGGGTGACTTTTCGCAGGAGGATAAAAAATTATGGGGCGCGTGTGTGAACTAAACGATGCGTTGATTTTTTCCCTTTGTCGAAAATGGTGATTAGTTTATGACGTGTGCGGTTTTATTTCGCATTGTCGAAACTGGGTATTTTTTATACCATTTGAAACGCATATGTGGGTGGATGTCTGCCCATTTTACTATTTCATTTATCCACTCTTATTTGCTCGGCGCTTGACTTCGCAGACTAACTGGAAGTTTTCGTCTGCCTCATAAACGTCGACTAGTCGGTTTTGAGTGTTAGCAAATAATTTTTGTTATTATGAATGTTTTTTTAATTTTTCTCTTGTTAGTCTTGTTACGTGATCTAGAATTTGTTGTTGAATAGCGTAATGTAAAGAAATAGACTTATTTTGTGTGCGTTTTTTATATTGAAGGCATTTTATATTGCAACTAAACGTATTTGCTTTTCTCCGCCTGCTAAATATGCTACAGCATGTATGTAATAGCAGCAATTTCGTAATTTTACAATTTTGCTCAAATGAATGTTCAAAAAGAGATAAATTTATCCTATTATTGTGTAAAAACCAAGTTTTTCTTGTATTAAGCGCTTTGTTTGAAAATTAGGTCATGCCCAAGAATAGCGACCAAGAAAATATATATTGAATTGTGCATTTATTGGTTTGTTGGTACTCAACCGTGGCACCAAGCTGTCTGGTTATGGTTTAATTTATTTGTGAGCATTGAAATAATTGGATATGTAGAATTTAATGGTCCTTTGTCAGTCGACGTCCTCACAACAATATGCACCAGGCTATAGCGAAATCTGAAATTGGTCGGCGTTCAATTTATAAGTCGTTTCTTGCGCTTCTAAGCACTATATTGCTTTTTCCTTTAAAAAAAATGCAGGGCCTCTTTTGCTATGATGATTTTTTTAAACCGTTTTAATAACGTTATTGTTTTAAACAATAATAATACATTGGAAGGCATTTTTGTCCTGAGAGAGCAAATTGTGCGTTGCACTTGCGTGATTTAAAACATGAGGCATTACGTTAATTGGTCAATTTGATTGCGGAAAGTGCATTAACCCGCGAAAACTATTGTTTAAAGAATTACAATTTGCGCAATCAACAATTTGATTACTTGTATATTTTACTTTTTTTTTTTACCAAATGTATTTTTTGCTGAACGACATTTTCTCGAGGAATTTGATCTCCAACTCCAACTTAGATTGCGTTCAACGAATTTTCTACAGAATTCATCAGCACTGGGAATGAGAGTTCTTTGCTTACATAGCAAATCTGTTAATTTTTATTTCATTTTCTTTTATCATAGTCGATGAGCCATCGCTGGCATTGATGGACAGAAAGTGTGCAACGACAGTGGTGCATTCAGTTTTTCAAATTTGTTTTGGTTTCAACGGTTTTGTTAAGTTTGCCTAAATTGGAGAGCCCTCAAATCCGTCGTCATTTTATGGAGCGCACTTAATTATTGATGGACCAGTGACCACTTTCAATGGGCTCCTAAATGAACAGCCCAAGCATTATGCTGTATGTGAAATCAGCCAGCCTGGTGTCACATTAGAGGAGCATTTCACAATTCACTCCAGGGCTGTTCATTTGCGACCAACGAGATTCGTATTTGCACTAGCGCGCTAGATGCTAGTGTCCCAGACTGGCCAGACAATCTTTTGAGTCCTCATACTGGTCAATTAAAACCGTTATTGTTGTAGGTTCTATCTCTCTAAAGGATCTGGTTAGGAGATTGGCGCTTAGACGAAAAAAAGTAGTTTTAACGTAATCCTAATACTATCCTTAATCCTATTTGAAAATTGATGTCTGATAGAAAGCTTGGTTAAAGTGCTAAATGGTATGTTGTCGTCAAAAATAATCTGCCTGGTGTAAGCATTAAATTCAGTGCTGTTTTTCTATTGATCATCTGGTACTGGTTTGAGGTCTAGCCTCTTTGCAACTTCGTTGGCCGATTCTCTCCGCTATTCATTGTTTTTTTTTGACAGGTAGCGCGATGAACCCTGCTGGCGGCTCGATACACCGTATATTATTCACGATTATAAACAATGAGACCGCAATATTGTTTCCGCTCGGCCGAACACACGCACAAAAACCAGCTCCTATCCTATGTACACAGTCATATACAGAGTATTGCCGGTGTGCATTATTCTTGTGTATTCTCTAGTTTCTGCAGAACGCCGCCATTAATTCGGTGCGGCTTACCCGATATTGATTGCAGGTAGCACAATCCTCCAGAGACCCGTATCTCGAGCGGTATGTTTACCTAATGTTATGTGGAAAGTTATGGAAAAATCTCAAGTCTAAAAATAATATTATTCGCCATGCGAATTCTACATATAAATTAAAAAAGAAACATATTTTATGGTGGCCTCCTGGAATGTTAAACACTTTTTTTTTAAATTTGCATTAAAGTAATTTATTTTTGTGCTTCTACGACTATCTAATAACCGAGGGTCTCAAGATGGATGGAGAGACAGTGTTTGTTCATGTTATTATTGGCCCAATTTTCTTGGGCTGACGATGTGATGAGTATTACTCGGAGTGCTACAAGCATAAGCCTGATGAATCAATGCACCCCCTCCACAATCCCCCCCTTTCTCCCCCCAAATGTTCGGGGGCGTTCATCTTGTGGAGTGAGGTGCGCATGGCCGCTTGCCTGCCAACCGAAAAGCCCTAGCACCTACGTCTTGCACGCGAGTCAAAGTTTTGCGAAAAATCTATAAATACGCACGTCTCGGAACTCTTCAATTATGTATAGTCCTCACACCACCGTAGTGCGTCTGAGTCATTGGAACTCGATGGCGTTTTTCAGGTTTTCTCGAAGTGAAACTGAGAATTTTCCGAAACTGGATGCCGATTCAGCTCAAAAATATTTTAAAAGTCTTTTGAGAGTTTTCGTCTTTAATTGTTTCATACTGCCATAGTAGTGTCGCAAATATCGATATAAAGTAGTTATTTTTACTGCTTGAAATGTTGACTTTGATACATTTGTTCAATTCACATTTTCCTTAACTGAAAATGTAATAAAATATTCATAATAAATTTATAATTAAATAGGGGTTGTCTCCGAAAATGTAATGTCAATTACAATATATCAATATTTGAAAATGAATTGCTGCATCTTTAACCTGTGAAAACGTTTTCAATATATTCGAATATGCATTATGTGATGTGAATATTGAATGATCTAAATTTGGCTGGGATCAAATTATGGAAACTTATTAAGCTGAAATTAACTTAAGGCCATCGTAAATGAATCAATTTAGTTTCTGACATAATTCTCGAACAATTCGCAGAGGCAACTTTCTTTGTTGAAACTTGATTACATTCTTTGTGAGTATCATTTAGAACAAGCATTACCACGGAAATCTATTTTGCCTTTATCGGGAAACGCGATGTGCCGTAAATAATTGACAAAGGGTTTTAATTAGAAATTTTACAGGGTGCCCATCAGACATTGCATTGCAGGGTTCCCCCCTCCCCACCCACTTTCCGCTTTGTCGTTACCAAAAACGCCTAAAGAAAACCTAATGAAGAACATAAAAATCGCTAATCCAAATACCGAAAGTCCTTAACGGTAATTTATATTATGGGAACGTTTGGGGAGGTCTTCATGAAGATAAGGCGGCGCTGGACACTCAAAGAGTCAAGAATCGATGAGTCGAAAAAGTGAAACTTCCCAGTTAATTGAATCGCGTTTGAAATTCCTAATAGTGGGCCACAGGTACAACGATCCCCATTCATAAGGTAACTGTTGTCTACCGCAAAAGATTCCCTCACGAAATGGCTTTCACTCTCCCCTCCTCATTCATTTATTGGAGCATGGCGTTGCACGCTATGCTTAACGGAAACGACCGGTTATTGGCTCCGCCTTTCCTCCAACCCAGCTCCTCTGAACAACTTTTTCCTAAAAAAAAGTTATCTTTCTCCTGCAAGTGTCGCATTTGTGTGGGTTGTGTTAATTAAAAAAATTAATCTTACTCCTGAGACCATGTCACACTTGTCATTCCGCGCCCATCGTTCTCACAAGATGGCGCTTTTTAGTGATCGCACAATGGCTGTTGTTTGCCCTCTGGTGGCGTTCTGGATAATCAGTTGATTGCTTTTACTATAGAAGAAGTTCGATGATCTGAGAACTATTGGATTGATTCAGTTGTACCATGGTGGGCTGGACGTTGTTTACTGCATTGTGTGTGCCTGCATGGTAACGTCAGGGTTGTGGAGTTGCCGGTCGTTTAGGGATGCCCGCAGCCTGACGTCATTTAATTGTGTCTGGCTGGGGCTTGGGGGGTGGTGGTGGTGGTGGCATGTTCCCTCTTTCACATACTTGACGGGTTTAATCGGTGCAAAGCGGGGGATGTATGCGTGTGCAGACGCAGTAATGCGAGCACTTAATTCATGTGAATTATGCATGCGTTCAAATTGTATTTTGCTCATTAGAGGAAACGCAGTAGCGCCTAGTTGGATAGGATTTCTCTTCTACCACAAGAAATTGCCAGTTTTGATGAAAATGCACCGAACCGACACAATTTTCTTAACGGTCTTACGTCTGTAAGACAACATTCTGAGCCGCAAACAGATCCACTTTCAATTGCTCTGTAGTTTGACGTTGTGCACTAATAATTCAAGAGACTTAAATTTTACTCCTACTGTACGTTGGTAGTTACTTCTGTTGAACGTAAGACATTCTAACCATTCAGTATATTCCTGTCCCCAACTGGTCTTTTGACCTTCGCCTCTTGGAGGCTGCTTGCGGGGGTTAAAGTTGTAATTGTAATTGCAACCTATACTACAAATAAATCAACAAAATATTGCCACAGTCAATTGTAAGTTGGCAGAGCAGTGATAGGTTAAGTTGCTGCATTATATAACCTCCTCAGACTCGAGTTTAAACCGCACAATATTCGTAAAACGTACGTTGTACGACCCGTCGTGGCACAGTTGGTTTATGACGGACTGATGTTCGGCGGTCCCGGGTTCGATTCCCGGCGCGGGCTTTGGCCCGGGATACTGGTGAAAACGTGCCTCTCACATAGTGCCTAAGCACTGAGAGGGCTACAGAATCTTCCTGTTGTGACCCGTCACTTCAGTGAATTAAAAAAAAAAAATAAAAAAATAAAAACTTATTACGCATTATTATAAACAAGAAAATAAGGATTATCTGCCTTTTAGGAATAACTATTTTGGTTCAAATTAGTGGGGTGAAAATTAAATGATTAGAAAAATTAAACTAAAAACCGACGTCCAAAGCATTGGCACGCACAGTATACTGAATCAAAGATCTTACTGGGAGCCAAATACCAACAAGCCGATGATATTTTCTTTAATCTTAAGAAGCCGTAAATAAGAGAGAACATATTTTATTGATATGCTGGAAAGATGGTTCTAGAGCAAAAAAAAAGAAAACAATTGGGTCGGAGATATATTATTACATTCTATTCAATGACGAAATAGTTTCATATCCCGGTGCATTTGACATTATTGCAACAAGAAAATAGGCTTAGGATTTTCTTTTTATTAAATGTATGCAATTTTATTTGAAAAACTAATATGTGCATAACGTAGGAGTACAAAGTACGAACGAGAATTTTAAAAGGAGAAGTGGGGAATGTAAATTAAATATTGATAGTTTTATTCGTATTTTACAATTTTATTTTAAAATCTGATAGTCGTACAGGTGCTTTTTTAAATGAACTGAAGCTATTGCAATACACGTGGAAGTAAGCGTGTGCGTATTCGCAACTGAAAAGGGTTGTCAATCTTTCGTAAATTCGTAAAAACCTTATTGGCAAATTCATGTTTTAAGTCGTCACGGTTTGTAGTGCAAGTTGCAATGCAGCAGACACTCTAGAGGGTGCAATAAACGCAAAAGTTGGGTTTGATAACACCGAGTGAATTGAGGAAAGGTGCAAAGTCGAGAAACCTCATTGGTGGGTGCAAAATACGCCATTTCCCTTAATTGCCTTTTCGCTTGGCCGGCTTGGGTGATCGCGTAGGTAATCCAGGTAGCATCGGATCTATATATGCGTTGGTGGGTGGATATTTGCGTTGGAAATTGTTCACATGCGCTTACATTGTGTGTGGGGATCTGCGGCTAACATCCCAAGAGTGTATTCTGATGAAGAGATTCTATAGATACAGGGTAAACCTGAAACTGTGGACGCCTTTTATTATTTTTAATAAGTCGTCCAGAAATAGTCAAATTATTATGAAATTTGATGATAAAAAGGATAACATTTTGAATTTCGAGTCTCAAATTTCAAATTTCCCACCTTGCGGGTGGCGCGCTCTACCGATGCACTATGTAATTACACGGCGCGTCTGCTACAATCAGCTGTGAAAATGCCTTTCACGAAAGAAGATAAGTTTGCTATCAAATATCTTTGAGAAAACAAAAAGTGTGGTGCAAAACGACTTCTTAAAAAGTTTCCAAATAAAGGATGGACTTCAGGCGGACTGAAACATGATTTGAGAGAAAGATAGAGACATAAAGTACAGAGAGGATGAGATTAGTACGAGTCGTCCTAGCTCAGTCGGTATTGAGGCAGACTGTGGTTCGGCGGTCTCAGGTTCGATACCCGTGGTGCTGG
>JAQGBY010006835.1:0-12539 GCA_034698785.1 Mycogona germanica | reverse complement strand
ATATCGAGATTCCTTCTGGATCTTCTTTCCCTTCTTGTCCACCTTGGAGCAGCACACCACACATTTTCTCATGGCATTTGTCCTGTACTTGGTTGCCAGAATATGCTCGGGAATGTGCCAGTCCACCAGACGTGCTGGACCATCGCTGGATGACCAGCGGCTGACTTGCTGGATCTCACTCTTATAGTGTGCCAGGATTATCAATTTGACAAGTTGCTAGCAAAGATCAAGTAGCATTTTGGCTGGGCCACCTAGCCTTTTTTGCAGGATGAAGAGGTTGAAAATGGCCTGGTCAATGAGGTGCCGGAAGATCTTTTTGTAGAAGACCCGGCTCCTTTTCTGGATGCTGTCATAGTATGTCAGGCACTGGTCAGTCTTGTTCACTCCACTTATTGTATGGTTGTAAACCACAACAATTTTAGGCTTTGACAGCAACTTTCCTCGAGACTGCACTGCACCTTCCAGGAGGTGCAGTCATGGACGGGACAGGAGGTGGACGTCTTTCTTGTCCCGCCACCTTGTAAGACCACCGTCTCACCCAGCTTGAGTTTGGTGGTCTTTAGTCCAGGTGGCAGGTTTTTCCTGTTGCTCCAGACTGTGCCATAAGAGTCTGTCCTCCTTTTCAGAAGCATATAAAACAAGTAGGGGGACATGTAATAATTGTTGGCCATCAGGCATGAACCGGGTGCGCTTCAGTGGCATGAACTGCTTCCAGCCAAGATTGCTTTGTGCAGGAGCAGGCCCTCATCAATTGAGATTTCTCTTTCTGGAGTGTATGCTGACCTGAACTTCTCCAGCATATTTTGGTACACTGACCAGATTTTGTGCAGCTTCCAGCAGGGGTGGGTCTTCTTGTCCTGCTGGATGGTGGCATTGTCCACAAAGTGCAGGAACTTTGTGATCAGGCTGAACTGGCACACTGACATGTAGCGCCAAAAGAAGGGGGTGTCCACCAGTTCACTTGTGGACCAGTACATGGGGATGGTTGGCTTCTGGACCACCCCCTGCTGGATGACAAGGGCCAGCCAGGTCCAGAAGTCATCCACCTCCATGTCTGTCCAGCTCTGGAGGCGTGACCTTGGAGGTAGGACAGAGCTGAACAGCTTTTGGACAGCATACTTGTTGGTTTCTTTCACTATTTCTTGCACCATTTCCATGTCCACAAACACTTTGAACAGGTCCAGGGGTCCGATCCAGCATTGAAGGTATCCATAATGCTGGAGCTGTGACCAGGCACCCCCTGTAACAGAAATGGCGGCAATGGCAGGGAGCCATCACCCACCAAACGCCACACATGCAAAGTTGATATATTCACAGATCTGGGTGCACTGTCACTGTCCTGGTCAGCATCGGAATCTGGCAATTCTGATTATGTTTCACTGCTGGTGGACTCATCCAGCTCGTACCCAGCACTCCCATCACTATCACCATCACTTTCACTTGAATCAGGCACAATTTTAGAAGTTCCAGCACTTGCTGGATGCTTCACAACTTTGCTTTCATGAGAGAAGCTATTTGCAAAAATCGCGTTTTTGAAACATTGAAAATCCATTGGGAAATGCCCTCTCCTGCATTTTTGTCTCTGGCAGCAAAAACTAGATGGTGCTACCGGTACTGCTAATGCACACAGTTTTCCTTATCTACATTTTTCGCTCTATCCAATCATATGCTTTACATTTCTCTGTGCTGGGTAGATTTTTGCCACACATTTTTTGAAAAGTGATGGTGTGTAAACGCGCCTGTGACAGTCGTATGCGGAATCACATGGTCACATATATGCAATGGTGGTGCTTAAAGGGTTAAAATTGTGATTATTCGTAATTAATCTGCATTCGTTTCTGGTAATTGATTATTGTCCAACAATCTGCTTTCATTCATTAATCACAGGATGGTTTTGCATCCTTGGTGTGTTGCCTTTTCTACCCAGAGATAGCCGCTAACTGCCGGCAGGTTGGGCTAGAGATTCGTTTGTGCATACACATTTACATTTAACCCAAGGTTTGCACTATCTCGTGGGTAACTTTACTCTGGGTTAGTGGATGTTGGTGCATATGGCTATTAGTGGATTTTGGTGTCATAATTCAGACTTTTGTTTGTTTGACCTATCGCTATTTATGTTTAAAAAAATTGACTAAAAGAATATTAATTATAAAACAATATTGGTCTGGGTTAACTTGGACTTTGATTATTTGGATAGTGAGTTAACTCACTCTTAGAATGTGGTTGGGTGGTGTTTAGTGAAGTGCTAATTTGGTTTAAACATTAGAATAGTGGTTTGGAGTGTTTTTTCTTTATTTGGATGTACCTGGGGTCCATGTACGCACATTGAGCTGAGAGGACAGGTGTTTGCTTGTTCCAAAATTTATGACAGGGCTGTCAGAGTTAACTCACTCTTAGAATGTGGTTGGGTGGTGTTTAGTGAAGGGCTAATTTGGTTTAAACATTAGAATAGTGGTTTGGAGTGTTTTTTCTTTATTTGGATGTACCTGGGGTCCATGTACGCACATTGAGCTGAGAGGACAGGTGTTTGCTTGTTCCAAAATTTATGACAGGGCTGTCAGAGTTAATTACACACAATATGATGATGATGATGAATTCACTGAAGTGACGGATCACAACAGGAAGATTCTGTACCCCTCTCAGTGCTTAGGCACTTTGTGAGAGGATTAAGTTAAGATATAAAATTAAGTTAAATACAATTTAACAGTTTATCCCCCCCCCAACTTGGAGGTGAATATTTTGGTGTTTTACCACATTAAGTAATACATAATGATTGATAGTGCGATAATTAGTAATCACCACCAAAATTGGAAAGCTGTTTCTCACAGTTTTCAAGTGCAAAATTGGATATTCTGAATCAGCTGTTTGGGATTGGATATTTTCGGGACTTGAGGTTTTGGGCCTTATCCTTTCTAAAAGTTGGGGAAAATAACATTCTAGTTGTCCTATTTTATGTACTAGGTTGCTGGTCAACAATTAAAAATAGTGGGAATCATATTTGAATATAATTTAAAAATAATTAGTCATTTTTGATAGAGTTGAATTCTGAAGCAAATTTTGTATAGGGTTGGGATAGAGTCTCCCCGGTATTCCCCCCAAACTTAGGAGTTGACTATTGGTGTTCTAACTATTTTTTATTAAAGCTAATATTAAGGGGTTCAATATCCTGCCAATGATTTTCAGTTGGGAAAGCAGTTTGACACTGTTTCTAGCTTCATAATCATGATGACCGGCACATTCTTTGGGAATTACGGGGATATTCAAATTATTACACAGTAGAATTAAAATCTAGAATCATATAGTGGTTCTGTTTTCTAACAAGGAGTTAGTTGGGCTGGTCTCTCTTGTACTGATAATCTTGTTCATTAGCATTTGGTTTGGGGCCTGTCCACCTTGTGGAACACAGTTGTAGTGGACTGAGTAACCAGTTGTATTCGCATATAACACATCTTTACACAAGCAAATTTTAAATATTGATATATAAAGGATAATAACTATGGGAATTTTGGAAAAATCTTCTAGGGATTGGGGCTCTTGGTTCTCTGGAAAATTAGTTGAAGTTGGGCCTAAGCGAACCATAAGAATTAAAACTGAATAAATTATATCAGCTGGGATCTTGGGATATTCTAATGAATATGGAGTAATTACAGCTAGGCTGGGATCGCATATTCTGGTTGTGAAATTAAGTAATTTCGCATTGGATTCTCATTTGGGGCAAGGTAGCTGGTTAGATTGCACTGATTGGCCATTGTTGAATGCAGTTTTTGGAAATAATCTAGCTGCTGGGTTTTTGATAGGTATTTTCCCAATAATTTGGGGTATGGCTGTGCAGGTTAAGAACGAGGTTACACCTTGATATATGTGTAACAACCTGGGAACTGATGGAAATAGCTCCTCCCAGGAATGCCACTTGCACCCAGAAAGGGGCACTCACTTGAAACTAGGGAGAGACTATGAAGAAAACACCAGTCAAAAACACTGTAAAACAGGCTTTATTCTGGCCTATGAACAATAAAACAAACAAAGAACATGCACATGCACCAAACTCAAGCTCACACAATCAAAGCAAACAATAAACACAATTAGACTGAAGAAATAAAAATCACTATAAGCACACAGCTGCAGATGGCATAAACTCTGTGCTTGTGCATGCTCAACATGATGTTCTCTAGAATGTTCAGATGAAGCATGCCACTAGTGATCACATAGAAAAACAAAAAGGCATAGTCAAAACAAAAACCAAAAAGCTGATATAGCCCCCACCGGTAGGGTACTGCACACAGTAGAAACTCCAGCAGCAAAAAGGAACAGCCACTCCAAAACAAGGCTGGTCCACCTCTGGCTCAGGCTGGATCCATAAAGCAGCCACCAGAGCAGGGAAGACCGAAGGGGATCCAGGAATCCATGCCTGGAGATCCACAGCAGATAAGGGGATCCAGGGGACCCACAGCAGAAAAGTAGATTCCACCAGAGGAGCACTCCTGAAGAATTAGGGGAGGCAAGCAAACAAATTGCACTCCTCAACCCAGGCTTTTAGCTGCAGATGGAGATTAACAGAGCAGACCCTGGACAGCAAAACTGGAAACAGCCCAAATCCAAATAGAAAACCCAGGACCAACAGCTCCTCAGCAACAATGCTATCCATCCACTCTCTCCAACACACAGCCATTACTCACCAAATTCCACTCCTCAACCCAGGCTTTCAGCTGCAGATGGAGACAAACAGAGCATACCCTGGACAGCAAAACTGGAACAAGCCCAAATTCAAATAGGAAACCCAAGACCAACTGCTCCTCAGCAATAACACTATCCATCCACTCTCTCCAACACACAGCCATTAAAGAAAGTCCAAATTTGAGAGAGCAAACTAACTTCTTGCTGCTGGAAGCCAGTTGCAAAAACCCACCACTAGAGGGCCAACTCCTTGAGCAGACAGCAAAAGCAGACTCAAATAACCACCCAGTTGCCAAAACTGGTCACTAGGTGGCTACTGCAGGCTCTGGTGGTCAGTCATCTGTGGTGGCTGGTCATTAAACCAGCCCACCACAGAAAGCACAAAAAACAGCCTAACCAGGCTGATACATATGGTTAGGTTAGGCGGCCCATTGCTTGCTTTGCATAAATATAATAATAGTAATAGTAGGAATACTGCTTGTATTGTTGTCAGCATGAGACAACCTCACAATTTATGCATAATTATAATTCAACACACTGATTAGATAAAGAACATAAAACATGATTTAATGAAACTTCCTGTTTATTTAAACAAATAGGATCGACTCCTCTGTTGTGTGAATGGTGGTTACCTTCTGGCACCCCACTTTACATTGGCAAGCAAATATCTTGGATGCTGGTGTGTATGCTGGCGTGGATGGTGGCATTCAGCTCATCAGTAATTAACCACCTGAGTTAAGGGATCTGTAGAGATAAAAGATAAAATTTGAATTAACATTAGTAATAATTCAGTACCATAGTAACTCACAAGTTAAGTGTATGAACCTTATATTTGCATTTTCACATTTCAACAGGTGTTGGTGCGATTGAGTAAGCTGCCCTACATTCAGGTGCTTTATGAATGTCTTGAATGTGTGAGCATAGAGACAGGAACCTCGATCCACCATCTCCATTCTAACCTTTAATTACATGGTTTTAGTTAAAGCCTACATTAGGTGGATTTTGTAAAAGAACCTAGTGGTTCTGCTATTTCATAGGTCTCATATGTTATACGCATTTCAGAACTTTGTGTTCTTCAGATAATTTTAGAGTGTTATATTTAAGGCGTTTGCTTCTGATTGTGCCAAAATTAGAATAGCTGTTCGTTCCCACAGTTTGTTGCTGGCCCTTTAGGCTCTTTATCTATTGTTTTATTCCGAGTTTCTTTGAGCTAGAATATATCTAGAGTTCTTATTCTTCTATTGATTCCAACTATGTTTTGATTGTCTTCAAATTAGGGGTTCTCATTTGAATTTGAATATTAGAGTTTTAAGTTTAATGTTGCCTGCTCATTTAAATAGTTTGAAAAGAACGGCTGCTTGTCTACGTAATTTTAGTAACGTTAAATTAATACAAATTTAGGCCAGTATTCCTTTTGAAAGTAAGTGTTTGATGATTTAGGTTTTCCTATGTGTCAAACCTTAACTGGGCTTTTTATCGACCTGCTTGGTTTTTAAGATTCAAGTGATAATTAATTGTTATTCTTCCATCTGATTTATCTTGATTCGTCATCTATTCGCAGATGTTTAAAATTAAGTCGATCTCAAGTGAATGTTTAAATTCTAGCATCTATAATAAATATTTAAGAGTATGTTATTTTTTTTTGTGCTTCCAATCAATTGTAGTCAACCGCACTACAGGCTTTATGTCCCCCTCATGGTGCTTAGGCACTGTGCGAGGGGGATCGACCAGTACCCCAGGATCGAAATTTTTGAGAGCCGTGCCGGGAATTGAACCTGGGACTGCCGAAACCACAGTCAGTCAAAATCGATAAAGAATCTATTTGTTAAAGCTTTAAATAAATATTGTTATCTTTGCCATGGTGATATGTCTACTATTTCTGAGTAATGCATTGCTACCTGTTGACTTCGTTAACAATTTGTTCATTAATTTGGTTCCAATAATTTAAGTAATAGACTTGCACTTCATATTCTTCCAATTTCAATAATTACTTAGTGTATACCTTTGGCAATTACTTCATTAAAATTAGTAATTGTAACTTGAGTTAAATAGTACAGTTAGCTGATTCTAAACCTTAAGTCTTCCACTGCTTTTCATAATAAAGTCTTCCCCTGCAAATTCAATTACTGGTTAACATGTTCTTACGCCTCGGAGAAAGGATCATACACAACTTCAAACATCAAATAAAATTAGTTAATTGTATGGGCAATAAATAAAATACAGAAATTACATAATCCCAAGCTGGTTAATTTGCGAATAACCTACACAACTAACTGGCTCCATCAACCGATTGCTGCTTCAACCTCCAGTCAGCTGTGAAACGGTGACCAGTCATCCTGAATCATAATTGCCGCCACCCACTCTTGAGAAGATTGACATGAGCAACAAGAGAAAAGCGGTGAAGGTAAGTGTTGACTGCTATTTGCTGCTATAAACTGCTATTGCAAGTTTGAATTGCGCTTTGTCAAATGTGACATTAGTTAACATTAAGAATTTCAAAAATCACTTGAATCGAATTTTTGTGTGACTTTCAAAATCCTTTCATTTGCTTCTAACCGCCTCTTTCTCTCTCAGAGCTCCCCTCTGTAGACCTTAATATTTATTGTCACGTTTGACAAAGCGCAGTTCAAACGCGCGTGCGAATAACAGTCGACACTTACATTCACCTGCTTCTCTCACCAGTGTGCACGCCGATCTTCTCGAGAGTGGTGGCGGCAAATACGAATCGGGAATCGTATGTCGTGTCACGGCTGACTGGAGGCAGATCAGACGTCCGATTATTGGAGTTGGAGTGGTGCACCGGTTTGGTGCGGTTTTGTATTATTTTTTTGCCAATGTAATAAACTATTTTATTTTATTTTGAAACTGTGTATGCTCTTTTTATTTAAGTAATAAAAGTATGATAGCCGATAAATGAGTACGCAGTGGAAGACTTTATTATTTAGCGGTGGAAGACTTAATGAATTAGCAGTGGAAGACATTATATATAAATTACGCTAATTGCACTTTAAAACTCAAACTGACAATTGCTGAATTTGGATATAGCAATGTCTAAAAGCACACACAAAGATTAATGATGAAGTGAAGTCAATTATCAATTATTAGTGATGGATTGAAGTAGTCAATATAGAAAGCAGAAGTAGACAAATCAGGGACAAACCACCTTTACAATGGTAACAATATTTATTTTCAGATTTAACAATCGAAGCTCTCAGCTTTTAATAACTTCATTTCAAACATATAAATCCTTTGAAACGTTACGTTAAACATCCATTAGCAAATTAGATAATTTATTAGAAAAACACAGAAATTCAAACAAGAGAAAGTCTAAGATAACAAACCTCGAACCTTAAAACCACTTTACTCAAACTTCACTTAAACTAAGAATTTAGATATGTATTGAAATGACAGATTGTCTGATATCAATACTATTGCGAGCACTATTTTTACTGAACAATGTTAAATCTGAAGACAATTTCAAGTGCATGCAGGTTATTTAACCTCGCGGAATATATTTTAGCTGATGATTGGAATCAATAGACTTTGTAGGGAGCCTAACACACTAAACCCTTCACAGCCCAAAGAGCCCAACTCCACACAGTTTGCTTGCGTGCAATGATAAGCGCACACTATAAGTTATAATTTTGTCTATCCGAACTTGTAGAAGTTTTGAAGTGTTTAATCCATTTCCTCTAATTCGACAGGTGATCTACTTGGACCACTTAAATGTCATTGAATGCAGAACCTAATTTCAGGTAGGATGGGATTCCTGGATATCCCAAGCAATTGGATGATTAATGCGGAAGTGGGAACTAGCTGGTATTCACCACATGCCACAAAGGAGTCGGACCTATCGCCAACTATCCGGATCTCTCATTAAGTGTTCTATGTCCTTCTTTTCAACCCGTGTATTTAATTTTGTATTATTTTTATTTTTATTAATGAATTAGTGTGTGTTTGTGTAAATTATATTTTCTTTAATTGTGTTTATGTTACTGTTTTGGGACGGCTACAGTTAAAGCAGAATTATTGTGAATATGTCTTCACTACTGTTTTGGGATGGCTACAGCATAAGCAATTTTGATTATTTTGATATTCTTTTACTTTTAATTATTATTTGGGAGATGCTGCTGCAATACTCCTATATTTGTGATCGAGAACCAGCCTCTCACTTTATTTTTACTTTCCTTCAAACACTGGGCAAATGAAACACATAAATTGACTCTTTAGAGATTCCTTGCCCTTACAGATATTAAAGCTAGGCACTCTAGTTGCCATATATGAACTCCTCGAGTTTACTGTTGCCCTGAACCTTGATGACAGCTACACTCCTAACACACTCTTAGTTAAGGCCCACCTGACATGGATCGTAATGCAGATGTAGGCCCTACCCCTAACCCCTTGTCCAACACACACTTCGCAGTGCTGCCCACTCAAAAAGAACAGAAACACTGGATAAGGTCTGGAACCACTTGAGACTCCTCTCCGACACACACTTTGTGATATTGTCCCCTTAATAAAAGTCGCGAAACTGTCACAAGCTCAAACTTTGAACTTCTAACTAATGTGTGTTATTGCCCCTAAACAAACCACCGGAACACTGGTGGAAACCTTAAACCCTTTTACCGTGATTTGCCAGCATCACACTCACTGGAATTGAACTATTGCGACTCTAGCAGCTAATATATTCATCTAACTTAAATGCAAAGTGTTGATGTCAGAACCACCGGCAAAATTGATGAGGCTTGGAACTACAATGTTGTAACTCAAATTCACTTAGCCCCCGTTCATCAACACCCACCTATACCTGATGGTCAGATTTATCAACAGATAGACAGCTGCATCAACTATTCGCAAACCCACTGTCTTACCCTCTATCTAATTTATGTGTGTCCCTATGTGTATTCCTGGATTGTCAGATCTATGTCTGTATGTCACCACCACCTAACAATCCAAACCATATATTTCCTAACAAATCTAACCTATCCTTACCCTCTAGAATTAAGAAAATATTCTTTATTTTCTTAATTCTAGAGGGTAAGGACCTACTTCAAGTCCAAGACACCATGGCAAAGAGCAACAGCTAGATAATTGCAAAAATGCCTGCACAAGTGATCTGACTAATTTTTCTTTACTACTAATGTCCTATCTCCAGTTCAATACACCGTTGCCAAGACAAACAGCGAGATTATATTTAGCGGCAGCCCAGATTATCTCTCTGAATGGTTTGACAGGTGTCCTAATCTTTTTTGTGTAATCTGTCATTAGCAGTTGAAATTTCCTGACTTCTTCTGGAGGTTCACCTTAAACAAAATTCAATCTGATCTATCCCTTAACTATTCCTATCTTTCCTATACTAACAATGGCTGCTTAATTGCCCACTGCAATATCCTAACCTATTCAATGTGTGTGGCCCTTGAGGCTTCCTTTCCTGCAGAATATCCCAAGATCCCAGATGATCTATCTTTCCTTAGACTTATCCCTAAGGTTCAATAAACCCTAACCTAACTAACTCCAAATCTACCAGAGGACCAAGAGCCCAAAGCTTAGCAAGGTGTTCTCAATACCTCACTAGGTTTACACCTAAACTTCTATCAAAACTCAAGGTGTGAATACACCTAGTACCACCACAGATGTGTGTTAAACCCACAATCAATCAACCTTATACTCAAACCTTATGCAATTTTTCCACCCTGGCAGTCCTGTCACATAAGTTGGAACAACCAGGCACCTGTCTAAACACAGTTTAATCTGTGCAAGTATTGCCAGCAATGCAACCAGTTCTTGTGCTAAATGGCATAACATGAATTAGTGGTAGACACCGGTATATTGCACTACCAACCACCAATACAAAGATTCCGAAGCAATAACTAAACTTCAAATTATTCAAATTATTCCCTTCAGAATTTACCAAAAGGCAAGCTAAGCCCAAGCAACTATCAAAGCAGACACAAATGATTTTGCATCTAAACACTGTGCAAATTCGACCCTCTGAGTCAATATTGATTATTAAACACTGTAGTAGCACTTATATTTCACAAGGAAATACAACTAAATTCCAAAATATCCAATTCCCAGATCAAATGAAATGAATCCTTGCCTGTCTGCCAGACTGTATGGCAACACCAGGAAATTTATCAAATCTTAAGAATTTCCTTAAATATTAAAATATGCACTATAATGTTCAATGTACCAGCACTGAACTATAATTTAATCAACTGTGTAGCAAAGGGGGAAGTAAACCCCTACTGAATGTAAAACAGCTGATCCTCAGAATATGTTTGTCTCAGGATTATGTGGAAGAGCAAATTGCTATTTCTAATTTGCACTCCAGCACCCAAATCCGGATCCAAGTAAAGAGTTGAAGCTGTATTTTCGAATTATTATATTTTCCTGATCTCAATTCTAGACCCATATTTAACCAGCACAGTACAAACAACACTACCCACAGCTGTTCAAGCTCAAATACACATGCCCATGGGCAGGCCCCACAATATACTGATTCAACCAACTGATTTATGTAATTTATGTGTAATGTTAATAAATATGTTTGTCAGAAAAACCTCTTAAATTACGAGGCTAAGCAACCACTTATTCAGAACTTGCCCAGTATCCACTCATTGGCAATACAGGACAGCAATATAGCCCTATCCACTCAATCAGGCCCACAGGGGGTGACTCTCCCAGTTGATTTAAATATGTTGGCGTTATCAGAATTCAACCAAATTATAGGAGGTTATAGTATAAGCCAGTGCCTACAAATCCCCGAAATCAGAACTTGAAAATTCTAAGCGGAAGTATTTTTATTTAAATATTCAGAAATAACCAAGCCCAAAACCGGGAATCTTTCCCGGGTAGATTTGAAAATATGATCATGATGTCAGAATGTAACCAAATTATAGGTGGATAGAATATAAGTCTTTACCTTCAAATCCTCGAAAACAGAACCCAAATATTCCAATCGGAAGTAATTTTCCCCAATTATCCAAAATTCAACAGACAATGGACAACCAACACTGACGTAGTGGAGATTATCAATGTTTGTGCATAAATTAAATTATGATTGAATGATCAGAATGTATTCAAATTTTCAGAGGTTGGAACTGATGTTCCTACCAACAAATGATTGAAGCTAAAACCTAACCTAACTCAATATTAATATTTTTCTCCCAGGGTACAGTCTCAGCACATAAATGACCGGATCAACCAGCACAGCACAGCACAGTCTCCCAGAAGAAGGATATAAATAGTGTGTAATTGTATGAAATGTATTCGATATTTGTGTAATCTAATGTGTAATTAAGTGTGTTTAAATGTGTGTGTAAATTGTATTAAAGAAATAGAAATCTCCCAATCATATATAATGACCTGATTCTTAAAATGATGTGTTATTTTGTTTTGGTGTAACTCTGCAACAGTGTGCTACAGCACGAAAGCAGATATTTTAAATGTTGAAATAGTAATTTACCTAACCTTATTAAATGTTGAAATGTGTGGATAAAGATGTATAAAATTGGACAGTCTTACCTGACTGGTGTAGTCGAAATATTAATTGAAAATGCACTTAACCTTACACAACACTGCACTCACTGCACCTCACTGATTTACCGAAGGCCCGACCACGAATTAACTTCACTTGTACCAGATGTAATCCAGAAATGAAATTAATTTCCTTGTAGCAGCAAGTTCAGCAACCACAATGATAATTAAAGACAATGCCTGGCTATGTGTAGGAAACTGTAGCACCACCTTACACCACCTGACCACAGGTAGAATTAATTAATGGTTGCAGCTATGGCACCAATGGCAATGGTAATCAGCAGAATGCTCAATAAATGGCCCGAATTCCGCAGGTCAGCAACAGC
>JAQGBY010006834.1:0-12543 GCA_034698785.1 Mycogona germanica | reverse complement strand
ACTCAATTAGCATCTGATGTTACATTTCTAGGGTACCCGACTAACTCACATGGTCCACTCACATGGAAATGTGTATTCAGCATCCACCATAATATTTGAGTTTTCGTTTGAGAGGGGGGGAGCGTTCGGTCCAAACCCCCTCCTCGCCCCCTCTGACCACTGCCGATTGTCCGTCCATCCATCCTTCCCCAATGCACAACATTTCTTTTTCGCCTTCTGCCTGTGGGTCCAACTGTGATGATTGAAATTTACGTGTATTGTGAAAAAAAGCAGCTGCCTCCACACACAAAAAATCGTGTTACGACAGCGGCCGGTCTATTAAATCCGCGTATAGATTATGACCCTTCGTCCTACTCTTAGCCCCCCTCCATTTCGAGGCTTCCTCCATATCCCGAAAGGGCAGAATGTGTTCATCTCTCTCCAGTCCCATTTCATTCGAATTAAACATATTTGGGGGCTCGAATTCGTCATTCGAGCGACCGATGAACCGCCACCATGGAAATGGCGAAGGGTCGCGGACAAAAAAAATGCAAATTTCGGTGTCACTCCTTCCTCCGTTGCTAATGGCAACGTGATACGTGCCGGTGGCGGCCTCCAGTGGTGGACGGCTTCATCGATTAAATAATTCGTACCATCGATCAAATGGAAAATCGATCCCGTAATCAGCAGATTCATCCATCTTGTCGCCAAAGTATCTTGATTTCTTTGTCTTGATTGTCAAACCTATTCTGATTTTCTTTCTTCATTGGTTCAAAATTGATTCTGATATATTTTTAGTGTCGTGGATCACGATAGATCAGGAATCCCTATGGTTGTTCTATTTTATAGCTGCACTTCTTTCTAATCAATTAACCGTTGGACAATATTCTCAGCGGGGCGCAAATTCTGGCAACTATTTGGCTTTCGTATGCTACGAGTGCATTCCTGATCTGCACATCTTTCATTATTATATCAATTTTATCTTCGGACGCATTCATTTTATAAATCAACAACAATCTTTTATTAGAGTTGAAAATATTAAATACATGCGGGCAGCTTTCAAAAATGTTCCCAACCTAATTTTTTATTTCATACTTTGCAAATATCATTTTCATAATATCCAACAAAGTGAAATGAACTGACGGAAGAAAATATTTTGTTCATGCAGAAGTAGAAAAGATACATATGAAATGAAATAGTTTTGCGTGTATGGCACGTTACATAAATGTAACGACATTTTTCTTTAGAAAATTTCTTTTCGGTCGGTCATAATACACCTCCAGATCCTCGAGTCCTCTACCCAAATCTTTCGTCGGGTATTCTTACGTTCCTATCTGATCGCTTTGCCATCTGAATAATATTATATATCGTAGCACTCATTGTGTCAGTTATTGAGTGGGGTGAAGGGGCAGGGTTCTTTGGGAGGGGTACAGGGGAGGGGGTTCGTTCTGTCAGCTGGTACGGTCCGATGATTTATGCGTCGGACATACGTGGCGATTCTTCTTCTCCCTCCACCCCTCATCATCTATCTCCCCCCCTCTATTTTTTAGAGCTGGTCTTTCACATTACCCACCCCACACACACCACCGATATGAATTCTTTCGGGGCCACATGAATCGCCCCCAAAAACGAACTCGCCGCTTCATCCATTTTTTTTTTCTCTTTCTTTTGTACCTTATAATTCACCTAGAATTGAACTCTGGAAAACTGCAAATGCATCGAGCCGCTTCCATTGTTGCAATCCGATCCACCATCGTTCGTGATTCGTCGTTAGATAATTAAAAATAAAATCTATTCCACAGGATATGTGTTGCACAATTTCATATAACTTTCATATAACGACAACAGAAATGGCGGACAATAGAAATGGCGGCCAAAATATTTATGAAGTTCAGACTTTATTCTGTAACTGTTTTTAAAATGTTTGTTAAGGAGGCTCACCGGTGATTGAACATCTTAAAACCCTCTATAACTGCTGTTGCCAACAATGAATGCTGGGCGTTTTTGTTTCACTATACGGTAAACTACAGGTGGCGCATCAAGCGTTTGTAGCATTGCATTAGGATAAACGGAGCTATGCGCACTTTTAAACTCAAATTAAGATGTGTCGATAGAATTAAAAATGAAAACTTTTGTTTTGTTAACCTTTCGAAATAACGTTGCCATGTGCAGCTTCAATAATTCTAGGATTCTGAATTAAGTTGCATGAAATGAATACCGATGCTAAGCCGATAATTTTAGCCGCCTTTCGACATTTTTCTCCCATAGGATCACAATGGCAACAGACGTTCGGGAGAAATTCGCAGCGCAGCTGTAACTTCTCCAAAAATTATCTAAACAAATTGAGTGTGTAGAGAAATAATTAATTTATCTCAGCTACTCGATATCTAGCGGATTATTTAGGGTGCCAAAAATATTTATTTATTAATGCTGCCGCTTGACTATGTTGTGTTCTTGTTGTGCGCCAGATCTGGTGAACATGTGTACTCTGTATTTAATACATTTCCCGAATTTGAAAGCGTTTTTCTATTTATAATATTTCAAAAATTAAGATGGATATACTGTTTTAATTCTCAACTAATTTTCGTTTTACATTGTCAAAAGTTTGATGCGCTTAATTGATATCCATCCTAATGGCACGGAAAATCTTTATTTCGTCTGACTTCATTATGTGTGACGATTTCGACGCTAAAATGACAGTGTCCATTGGATTCCACTAGGTGGCGTTGTTCTGCCCTGTATTTTTTCCTCCTCAACACATAATCCGATTTGAAAACGCGTCCAGCATGGTATTGGATTAAATCGTCGTTGAAGCTGTAAAAGTGTCTGTAAATAATGTTTATCATTAACTATTCATTGAATGATATTTTGTGCTCATTATCATTAATGTTTAAATTTCATCGACACTCCGGTGTTGGATGGGTCTACTACTGCAGATATCGAGATAATGTGACGGAGGAACCGGTATGGCCTGACGGATAGGTTGTCGTGGTTAATTTCAGACAATCATTTGTGAAAAGAGAAAAGCTTAATTGAAAATTTGAAATATGTTACGCACCATCCGAGCGCGTTATCGTTGGACTTAGGAGGAGCACTGACATCAAATATCATGTGACAGCTGTCAATCTCATCACATGTGATGTCTCATGCAGAGAATCTTGACTTACCTAACCAGATGGAACGACACCACTCATTTTAATCGCGGATGTTAACGACAAGGAGCTCTGGACTCTACACGTTTTAATGTCGTTGTTGTGCATTTTTCAGCAGCAGCCATCGCGTGATGTCTAATTTTGCAATATCGATTTCCAGTGAATTTCCTATTAGGTATGCACACGTCTCAGGCGAATTGCATCCATCGAATCGCGTTCTCTCTCTCTCTTTTTTAATTCGCTCGCTGGTATCGCTGCGCCAGGGATGCCAGATAATTTGATTTTTATAAATTATAAAACAATGCTATTACGTCTGATATGTTATTGCCGCGTTATAATTCGTTTATAGATGAACGAACGCTGAGCGCGCGGCTAATGGTTTTTTTCTAATGGGTTTCGCGAATCTATGAAACTGCATGTACATGTATAATATGCATGTACAGTACATGTATTTTATAGGCTAGCAGCGAGCGCTAAATAACGGCGAGTAATTCGAAAAGGGGCAGTAGGCGAGAAAAAATATTCATCACAAAATTTGGGGTATTAATAGTTTATCGATTGGGAAGAAAACAAGTTGATGGCAAACTGTGAATTTAAAATTGCAATTATCTCTCTTTTGTATAATGAGATGGTTTGACAGTTATTGGTGCTACACGTTACAAATAGTAAATAGTATTTTTAGTAATGCTATTAAAAAACGTGCGGTGAATATTTTTTAACGCATTGATTAAAAAGATTCTTTAAGTAATGCGTTTAAAAATATTTTACATAGCTTTTGCAACAGTTATTCGTGATTATCGAATTATTGTGGCATTGGTAACACATTCTGTTTTGGCAAAATATTTTATAAACAACAATCTAAAATTATTTTTTGAATATTAATTTTTTTTTTACAAGATAAATAAATTTTGTTTTTTTAAAAATGAAGAGATATAATCCTAACCAACTATATAGACCACAACCAACAAATAGTAGTAATCCTAACCAACAAGCCATCCCCTTAAAAAAAATTGTGTAACTTTTAATATAAAGATACAGCGCTCTATATATACAGAGTATTTCATTTCTAATGGTAAAAATTGCACAATTATTTAGTTCGAAATATTGACGACAAGTTCAATTTTGTCGCAGCTTATAATTGAAAATAAACTCATCTAATTAAAAGGGTGCTTCAGCACGCCGAGATGGATGTAGAGCAAAATAAAATAATCGAACTGGTGATGATAAAACTGTAGTCCGAAAATGTCTGATAGTAAAATACACTTTAATCCATCGGGTACAGTCAAATTGAACAAAGAAAAACACGAGCTTTCGACCTCTAGGTCATTATCAAGTAACGACACTACACGATCGTCTCATGCATGGTCATATTTTGGGCAAGTGTCTTATCTAAAGTGCTGGGAATTGCAGGACTACAATTATAACTCGGCAACGAAAATATTTTAAACGTAAAAATTTAAAACAGCTTCTCGAAGATAAATAAAGAATTAAAGTGTTTATGAGCACACAAATAAATGAAAACGAGATGCACATAAAGATAATCGGGAATTATCTTTGGACTAGTCCAAGATCACCACGGTCTTAACTGACCTTTCCCTTCGAGGAATGTAATTTTCATGTTTAAACATCCAAACGTGAATTTATCATTTTGCATAGTACGTGCAATCTCATCTACATCGTTCCGGTTCGACGATTATCTTTATGTGCATCTCGTTTTCATTTATTTGTGTGCTAATAAAACACTTGATTATTATCAAAGATGGACATTGTTCTTCAGTAGAGATTTCTCATCAGTCTCTGCAACCCAGTTTATAAATAAAGAAATAGAAAATTTGCGAAACACAAAGACAAACGTAAGAACACATCCGCGACTTTCGTCATTACCCAATAAATTGAAAAATACAATTGTTAGCCAGAGATACGGTAAGAAAACTTTCTTTTTGAATTTTTCAAATTAATGGGTAATGACAAAAGTCGCGGATGAGTAAGAACCGAGAAGATATGTTAAATTTTTACGTTGAAAAAGTGCAAACAACGATAGAGGCACTTCGACAGTAACCACTGAACCAGATTAGTGGCAATAGAGTTTAAAATAGAGTTCGCATAAAGAAAGTGAGGATCAAATCGCTCGCGGTGTTGAAAACCAGAATTGTTTGTCGGGAACCAGCAACGATTGACTTTTGACCCGCCAATTGCAGTGGCTGATGATGCCCACAAATGAACAAATCCCGAACTCACTCTAAAATGCAAAAGCGTCGAACGCATTTCCATTCTCTACAAAGCCAGAATGAGCTCTAAGAGCGTCGCTTTGATGCTTTGCACGAAAATGTTGCCCCTATCGTAGAGCAATCACACAATGCATGTACATTTATCAATGGTCAATAATCTTCTGCCAAGAACATCGAAATGACCTTCGAAATTGTATTTTCAGTGTATTAATTTTCATACGTTTTTTTTTTTTAAAAACAAGTCTGTCCATTTATTTAGCGCCAAACTAAGATGTCACCCAGTTTGGTTAGATGCTGAAAAAATTAAAATGAATAAAAATAATGTAATTGCCTGTATTAGTATCCTGAAAGCGCGCCTAAAACAACAACTTGTAAGCGGTATTATTGTTGTGTATGTCAAGGTCGTACAACTCCATATTTTAACCAAAAATATTATTTTATTACATTACAGACAACCGTGCCTGAATTTCTCTTAATAAATTGTCATGAAGCATTTTTACCACTAATTCGTGACACCTTACAGCAAAAATAATTTTTTTAAATATGTTCTATAGCTTTACAATTCTATTATGAACGATTTAATAGACAATTCGAAAACTGGACTGTTATTAGTATGCATGCAATTAATTTGATTCTGATATTGAACTTGGCGAACGCGCACCCCAGTTTGTCAACCACAGCTTCAGAATTGCAAAAACGATCTTCGCGAACGCCGTCATAATCGATAACATCGATACCTACAAACTAAATCGATTCGTGTATCGAGATATCATTGCGCAGACGCTCAACAGTGAACAGCTGCAGCTTCGACATTTTATTTACCCATGCAAAGAGGGCAAACAAAACGAAACGCCCCCAAATTTTAAAGACACACACTCACACACACCCAACAAACAAACAGAAGAGAATGAGTCAGGACGGTTATCAGGTTCACATCATCAAGGACGGCTACTCGTTCACCCAAGACGATGACGTCATGCGAGCCAACAGCACATGTACCCTACTGAAAGGCACTCACAATGTCCTAGTGGACACCATGTCACCCTGGGATAAGGATGTCATTGTCAACGGTAATAACTAATCGACAGCCCAAAAACAAAACAACCTCGCACCCATTGAAAACAAAACATGTCGATAACAACAGTGCAAGCTGGTGATAGATATCAAGAGCAATGTCTTGTTTTTGTAGTCCTCTTATTTTTTTGTACCACCACAAGCCATGAGAATGATGAGATTAAATGAATTTTTACTTAAATCAAACACTTGCACCGGTAAGTTCTGAGAAGGTTCTGGGAAGAGCTGTTATCATTTGACAGATAAGGGTGGTAGGGTTGCGTTTTTTCAAGTGGCTAACCAATTTGTGAAAAAGGCAGAATCATTTCTGTGGGTCAACTCTGAACATGCATACCTATAAGGTACCCAAGTTAAATAGATATCAGAAATTGAAATAATGCTTGAAATGGGTTTGAGCCTCATCATTTGACCAAAACGCATAAAATTAGATAACAGTTGCGCTACTGTACAGGAAAAATGCGCTCAATTTCAGTGGCATAACTGAATTCCAGTGGTTTGAACAACTATTCCTTGTGGCAAATGAAAACGTATTGCACGGACAACAGGCCACGACTGTTTATAGCTATTTTGACGTTATTGTATGGATGTCTTTGTCTGAAAGTTAATGTCTGGTCATGTGTCTGGGAACACCCCTAACTAAAACCTATCCCCAATTTCAGGCCTGGCCCACCAGGGAATGTCGTGTGACGACATCCAGTATGTGGTGTGCACCCACGGTCACATTGATCATGTAGGCAACCTCAACCTCTTCACAAAAGCCATGCAGTTTGTCGGATCCAGCGTCTCCAAGGAAGATTACTACTATCCTCATCCGTTCGACGTGGTAAGTACATAAGCATGGCTATCCAACAATGGAAATGAGAATCCAGTTCATGCCGTTGAATCAAGACTCCAAAATTCACACATTCGGGATTCATTAGTGTCGCTTGTAAAATGCAGTTTTGACTAACGTGATTCGGATATATATATAGCGCCACTTTGTTGTCTCTTAATCCAGATTTGTCTTGGCTCATTCATTTTATCAAATTTTACGAGACTTGACGCATTTGATATATCCCTTATTTAATTATTAACGTCACTTTCTGTTCTTTAATCCACCTTAGGGAACTCCTTATAAAATCGACAAAATGCTGGAAGTCCTACCCACACCTGGACACACTAGCGATGATGTCAGCGTCATCGTGGATACTGTTCAGTACGGAAAAGTCGGCGTCGTGGGTAAGACGCCATGGGTGTGAGTCGAGATGGCCAAAGGGGTTTCGACGATGTTAGTGTACTTGAAAAAATGAACCTCATTTATGAAGAGATTTATGTATTTTTCACACATTCTGACCTAATCACAATGGAATGAATCATTTATTATTTGTTTGTAGGAGATCTATTCGAGAGAGAAGAGGACATCGACGATTCAGAACTTTGGTGTGACGTAGCCGGCAGCCGTAACCCAGAGTTGCAAATTGAGAATCGGAGGAAGGTCGCCAACATGGTCAACTACATTATTCCGGGACACGGACCCATGTTTCAGGTCACCCAGGAAATGAGAGAAAAACTGGACAGCCAATTCGAGAATCAGTGATAAAGGTTGACTACAACTATTAATGCCGCCTTACGCAGTTAATTATTCTATTGCTGGGATGTTATGAATTCAATTCCTAAAAAATGGGTCACAAAAATTTCCATTCTCGAGTGTTACAAAAATATACGCATCATTTTCTTGCGCCTTTAATGGCTGAGCCATTTTGTATTTATTTGAAAAATCTTATGTCTGAATACATTTATAATTTAATTCTTTAATATTGTAACTGTAAATTTATCTTCATAACTGAAAGTTATTTTGTTCTTTTTATTTCAATTCATTTGAAATATCTAATGAACGGCCGAAAAGATCACCAGAAGATTATATACAAACAAGATGAGCGTTAATTTATTGTTACGATAGTATAATACAAAATAATAAATGGCCACATTACTTTGGCAGAAGATCAATTCTCGAGGAACGTAACAAACTCAGTGAGCTTCATGAGTTGCTCGTCGCTGGGATGAAACGGTGGCGTCAGCAGATCTGAGAAAAAATAATTGCACCAATAAATAAAACGTTGTTGATAAAAATGCGAAGTAGCTTAATATATAATACTACAGCGTATTTAATATTTATTTTTCAAACATTTAAAATGTAGAAATCCAGTGGGGTCAGCCGGCGACCCCTGCTTGGGGCAACCGGCTCAGCGCCAGAGTGGCGCACCTAGTGGCGCACCCAGTTCTCGGTGGCTCCCTAACTCTGGGAGACCACAGAGCACCCGCACTCCCTCGGAGGTGTCATTCTTCCAACATAGCACATTATTGAAATTTCACTAGTTTCATTAGTTTGCTAATATATTTCTTATATATCCATTAATTCTGCCTCCGCATTTTCCACAGAACAACAGAGACAGGGATCAGTTGGAATCAGTAGATATGTTATATTGTACAATAAATTTTTGCCAGCTCAACCATTCGGGGAAGCAAGTTCTGCCTTAACCTCATAATTATGTATTGCTTGGAGAGTTGTATTATTTTTTCATTAAAGATTAATCAATTATTTGAAATACAGTATGTTGTCTTATTTCGTTTTGATATTGCCAACCTAGATGGAATAGAAACCAATTAATTATTATAATGTTGGAATACAGGAAAAATATAATTAGCTAATCAAATATTTTTTTATCAAAATTAAGAAATTGCTTAATTCCAGAATGAATGTAAACTAACATTATAATGAAATAATAATTTCACTTGTCACGAATTTAATTTAATTTTAATTGCAGAGAGTATATTAACAAATTTATTTCATCTTTTAACGTGATTTAGAGTTAAACATTTTCTGCGTTCCCTTCACTGTAGTCACTACAGGGTTTTCTGTACCCCTCTTGGTGCTTTGGCATTATATATTGAACGACTCATCGCGGCCCAGTCGGTATTGCGACTGGCTGTGGCTCGGCAGTCCCGGGTTCAATTTACAGCACGGGATTTCGATCGTTTATTCGATCCTGGGGTACTGGTAAAAATGCATTCCTCGTATAGTGCCGAAGCACCAATGGGTGCAGGAATATATATATAGAGAGAGTCGTATTAGTAATCTGGAAATAACTATAAGAGTCGACGTTAATAAAAGTATGCAAGCAGCGGACGAACCTGATTTAGTCGGCAAAACAATTCCTGACGCTCGATCCACTACCCACTCATATTGGCCGGCCACTGGTAAAATTGGAAACAAAATAATAGAATGTCAAAATATTTTGAACTTCTAAAATTGTATATTAAGTTGGCTTGTAAAAAAGTATGACGAAATTATGGTCAAAACTAGAAGACAATATCTGAATTTTGACTCACACTGAATGGCCTGTTCTTGTGGCAAACCAACGAAACCGGAAAATTCGTCGATTCCTATGGAGGAATAGGCCCGGGATACCAGGTGCAGGGCTTTGTGACGCACAGATTCTGGAAATAATTATTTATTACGGAGAGTATTAAGACACAGAACCAATCTGCAAATAATTAACCAGAAAAAGGCTATAGACAAAATTACTTGATAGGGTAAATGCTTTTGATAAATTTAATTAGTAATATGACACTCTCCAAAAATATAATTATTTTGAAGACCTGACGAACTGTCGATTTGTTCTATCGTAATTGTATTTAAAAAAGCGTGTAGATTTTTCAGGCTAAATTACTGTCAATTACAATACGCACCACAAGCAGCCCCGGATGGGGCCTATGGTGGGGGTTTGGTTCACTTCATTAGGTTCCAGATATCTACTCATTCATGTTCCATTGGATTTATTAACAAAATCATTTACTTATTTAAGTTAGTTACCAGTTAGAGCGCGCATGATGTCGGCCACACTCTCAGACCACTCCTGATTAAGCATCGGATAGATATTGCTGAAGTCTCTCTGCCACATACGCTGACCCACATTCCACACCAACGTCAATTCTGGAACAGCCTAAACTCAAAGCAGAAGCAAAAACAAAACTTACATTTACGAATCATTGCTGGAGAAGCAAAAAAGTGCTAATCAACTAAAATACACGTAATATATAGAAAT
Organism: Mycogona germanica; assembly: GCA_034698785.1. Lineage (NCBI taxonomy): Eukaryota > Metazoa > Arthropoda > Diplopoda > Chordeumatida > Chordeumatidae > Mycogona > Mycogona germanica. The sequence goes on along the minus strand of JAQGBY010006834.1, from coordinate 2,025 downwards.
CTCATTGTCCGACCGAAATGTAAAAGAAAATATTACGTTTCATTTTCCAAAAATAAATATAATTGTGAGCGTGATTATGGTATTTGTGATACAATTATTTTATTTTTAAAATGTGATATGAGGAGCTCACCAATTTGATAGTTTGCGGTATTCTCTTCCAAAGATATTTGGCGTTGCACCTAAACAAAAATACAACCAATGAATTAATAACTGGTAGTCGAAATAACGCGAAACGTGAGTTTCATAAACCGAAAAATATTCTTTAATTCCCCCCTCATAAATGCCAAGAGGTACTCACAAATCATTTTTCAACAGATAAAGAGCCAACAACTTGAGGTAGACTTGGCCGTTGGCGATTCCGCAGGGCGCCTTCAAAAACAAAATGAAATACAACGTTAGGATGATCAGTGCACGTACAATAGAAGTTTAAAAGTCTCAAAATTAATTTAGTAAATCTGCAGATGATTCAATGATGTCTGACAATTCAAATTTGACAATGACAATTCAAAAAAAGTGATATACACTTAAGCGAATTTAAAAAAAAATAGACGGCAACGATAAACGATTAGAAAGACTCTACCGGTTTCGCCTCCCAATGTCGTTTTATAAGACATAAATGCACAATCGACTGTTCAACAAACCTCTCATTTTGTTTGTAGAGGTACACACCAACCAAAGTTTTTAAGAACACAGATATTTATACATTTATCCCCAAAACAACTTGTTGTGTGGCAATACGAAAACGGTCCCGGCTAGCCAACAATTTAACAGCTCTAGGAACGCCTCGCCGAAATTAAGGCACTTTCGACACCTCCTAGCAGCGGTCGGAATCACGTTTAGGATCCCTAACATCCCCTAACAACACCTTTAAGTGTCAAAAAGGTTGTATTCTGAATATTCAAAGGGCAACTTCCCCTCAGGTTCGTTCAAAGCACATTGCATGGGCACATAACAAAATTTAGATTGAGGCATGGTGCGTTTTGCATTTGGCTACCATTACCGGGTTGGTTTCAAGGCGATGGCGCACACAAAACAAACACAACCTACATCGATCTGGATTGCATTATTTAACGCTACATTAAATTCGCAAAGCCGGCCCCCCAGCCAAATAATTACATCCAATTCCTGCTTCTCGAGGTCCTCGCAAAGCTTAACACGCTCCTCAGACAATGTTGTTACATCGGCCGACATTATTTCAATATTTGAGTCACTTTGCAACCGTACAAATTAGTCGTACTACAGCAAAAACAAACTACAGACGACTCGAAACACAAGTCACTCCGTCTCCATACACGATAGTTCCTAGCTTGCCTACAAGGTGGCAGAATTGTCGCTTCAAACGCAGTTAAAGCTGGAGCCTGCGCTTAATTAGTAGTGTCATCTATTGGCAAATAGTCGCAACGAATAATGCTGATTCAATGCCCACAAGCAAAGCTAGTTTGCCATTATCAAGGAGCAGCAACCATTAAAATTTCTTATGATATTTTTGTAATGCGAGCATAGTTTTAAGAAGTTTTAAGACACAAAAAAAATATTGCTTCGAACTGAAATTGGTCAGATAAACTTGTAAAAAATAATCTTGCCAGCCGAAAGCAGACTTCATGGATAAGCAGAAAAATTATGTGTACGCTACAAAAAAAAAAAAAAAAATGAACTCCGAACCTGTTCTGAGTTCGCACAAAAAATTTAAGCGAAGCATTTTGAACGTAAATTCGTTTCATTGTTTCCTATGATGTTTTTAGAACGTTGTTAACCAACAAACGATGAATAGCTTTCTCCACACTGGGTCAACTAAAAAAAAAAATAATAAAAAAAAATTCACTCATCCGTAACCCGAGAAAATAATAAAAAAAATCTAAATGTGAATAGTACTTGAAAAGTCTGAGCTATCGAAAGGCGAAGGTATCCTTGTCTATTAAATAGTCAATTATAATAATTAATAGTTAATTATACTGACTGTGGTTTCGGCGGTCCCGGGTTCGATTCCCGGCGCGGGCTCTCGAAAATTTCGATCCCGGGGTACTG
>JAQGBY010006833.1:0-12545 GCA_034698785.1 Mycogona germanica | reverse complement strand
ATACCGGAAACGAGTGCGGATTAAATTAGACAATTTAATGACGCACTTCTTGTATTACAAACAGTATGGTTACAATGTAATGTAATGTAATTAATTAAATTAGACTAATTAGACATAAATTGGATTAAATTAAACAATTTAATGACGCACTTCTTGTATTACAAACAGTATGGTTACATTACATTACATTACATAACCATACTGTTTGTAATATATAGCATTAAATTGTCTAATTTAATCCGCACTCGTTTCCGGTATCTGATTGCTGTCCTACAATCCATTTTCTTCGTGTACGATATGTTTATATTATGCACTTACCCATGCTGAATGCACAGCACCAATGCTTATTAGCATAACAATTAGTAGTGTCTTCCCAAAAAATTCCATGTTGCTTTGGTTTTTAAAATGTCGGTCAGCGGCTGCAACATAAATAACTTTTTTTATTGTTCTCAAGTTTGATTAAAAAGTATATTACAGGCTACTTTATCTGTACGCAACCACTTAACATATTTTCACCGTTGAAAATGGAACGATAAGATAGATAATGGTTGGAAACTGAATTGCAATATCAGATCAAGCCACATGTGATGGTTGAATGCTAACATTTTTTATTATTAAAACTTTCGCACATGAGTATGTGCCACATACTAACGTTTCGTCAATATCTATCCGTATAATGAATTCTGGTTTATGAATGACAAACTCAATATTTCTTCAAGAAAATATATTTAGATTTCTTACACAGACGGAGTAGGTTGTAATACCGAAATCAAGTGAATTATATTCTTATGGGATCTGACCCTTATCCACTACTTAACCATCCTGGGTGACCTGGGGTGTTTACTCGTCGATAGTTTCAATTAACAACAGTATATTGAACACTTCACAAAATATTAAGAAATAAACACAGAACTATAGCTGTGCAATTGAACTTTTATTTGAAATGTAGAATATTTAATTTTATTTGCTTAGGTACTTAATTTTATTTACTGAATATTTACTAATGTTGTGCTCTTAGGTGCCCTCAAAGCTATCCAAAGTTTCTGATTAAAGATATTTACAATTAATGATTTACATTCTAAAATTTAGGGCAAAATTTAATTTTAGTCGAAAAAAACTGAGTTGAAAATATCTCTAAAAATTGAGCAAGAGCATCGCGACAATCGTTGCGACAATATTGTTTCCACCTTGAATCGACTCCAAATTTTTTTATTTTGCTCGTTTTGCTTATTTTATAAGTAAAATTCCAATAAAGTAAGCCAGTGAGAAAATCAGAGTCGAAGCGAGGTGTTTGCTGCGTTTCAATGTCGAAAAACTTGACAAATACTCGTTATTCACAACCGTGATTCAAATGTTGAACGGTTTATTTGCATACAGGCATTTAATGCATAGTGAAGTACACTTTTTTGGTATTTCTGGATGAAATGTAAAAGTTACTGCTGGGCGTAAAGGGTGGCATAAATGTCGATGCATGCCAACTCAGTTGTTTCAGAAGTAAGCGTAAAGTGAAGGTGAAAGTCACCATCTACGATGTCCGTTGCTGTTGTTGATGGCAACGGGATTGTCAAATCTTCGATCGCGTAGTTGCGCTGTAAACAATTATTTTGAATAGAAAATGAAATGTACTTTGGATTCCCATTTTAAAAAAATACAGATTCAACGGTTCAATTTTTTTATTTCTTATCACTGTAGTCGCTGGACTACAGGCGTTTGTGTGTCCCTCACTATGCTAAGGGTACATTTTCACCGGTACCCCGGGATTGAAATTATCGAGAGCCCGCGCCGGGAATCGAACCCGGGACCGCCGAGCCAGTCAAATAAAAAAAATCAAATGAACTAAAATATAGGGTGAGGCGGACGAGTGTCAGTGTGCCGAGTCAATACTTACTGCCTTGATTGGACAGTTGCAAGGAATATTGTGCTCCAGGAAATAATCGGGACATGGCTCAGTAGGCGGGAACAGTCGATCCAGGTCGACGCAAATGTCTTCGTAGTCGCAAGATCCTATGTTTCCCACACAGGGAAAGTCAGCCCACAATCCATCGACTTTCTTCTGAAGTTTGACCGATAGCTGGAAAAAAAGCGTGGTTTTTAAATTATATTTATATCTTGAAATGCAACACATAAACATTAAAAGAGATACATAATTTTCGTCAAATTTCCCCCAAATAACGGTATATACACTTAGATGTTTCAACAATTGTATTTAACGTAAGACATGTTGATGCTTCGAGGAAAATACATTTGGTACGGGCACTTAACTTTGCTTTCCAGGTGGAATGTCTCAATGAACCCATTGCCTTTAAAAAACATATGAATAATTAATCAATAGGTTTAATTAATTGGATTACCTTTATGGGTGCGTTTGCATCTTCAGTCGCGGTAAAATTCATGGAAATCGAAACGTAACCGGGGAGAACAATAGGATCAGGAGCCAAGTTTACATCGTAAAATATAAATACATCGTCATCCGTTCCGCAACTGCCCCAAGAAAATGCTCCAACATTTCTTGTCTGGGAGATAAATACATGTACAGTATTCAATATATGTTCAACTTTTTGCATGTATACATAGGCGCAAATAAATAATATCCACAATTCGAATAAACGTATTCTTTTCTAACTTTATGCAACTACTTTCACAATGAATAACGATATGCCGACAGAATACGACTCCAAGCAAAATTCTCGTCTAACAATTAGAATACACATGGATACATATGCTTGTAGCAATATGGAGCAATTTTTGAAATTAGCTCTTCGGTAATTATTTTTATATTAGAAAACTGAAAATTGTTAATATCTTATGAGCGTATCGTAGCTGTCGCATTAGGTATGTGTGTGCAATTTAAATAGAATGATATGGTATAAATAAATAGAGTGTTCATGTACGAGTATTTAAATTTTAGCTTTTTGATTACCCTGTATCCGTTGACTCCGAGAAACGCGATGGCGCATAATAGAGCAATAGTCCTAAAACATTTCATCTTGTCGGCTGGAATCAGCGCAATATAGACAGACTTCCGCTTGTAAATCACGTGATTGGTCAATCGGTTCTGCTACTGACGACCTCGCTCTAGAGTCTCTATAGCTTATCAACTTAATTCTTCTTTTTTTTTAGTCAATTGGTGACCTTCCCAAAGCGCTAAAGGTGATTAAATGGCTATCTTTATTGATTGCGGTGTTTATCATCGGTGCTGTAACTGTTGTTTATCTCAAGTGAGGTGTTTGCAATTTTTTGTTTTCTGCAAGTGCAGCCAATTTACAAGGACGCCATCTACAACCTATCAATTAAAATAAAAAGTTTGAATGCACAAGGTTAATTTGAAAAGTTGTGAATTCTTTTGTAGAAGTATTTAAACCGACTATCGTTATGTGTTTCATAGTAAACGAGTTTGTTTTACGTTGGAATTTAAATATTAATGTTTATGATAGTTAGTACATGAAATATAAATAAAAATAATCTTCCAATTGGTTTGGCGATCAGTATTTATTTTTCCTTCCTTTAGTTGCTAGTAAGCAATGCAACTAACATTTGAAACACAAACGTTCATAACAATAAGGCATAAGAATCGTATGATGGTTATTACAGGCAGCGTCTTAAAATAACCATACTCGAAAATTATATAATCGATCAGTCGACAATGCATGAAATGCAAATGTTTGAGCGTAATAGAATATGCTTAAACATACGTTCGTGTTTACAGTTTAGCAAAGGATCGCAATCGTAAATGTTGATTGATAAACACATACAATAAATATATATGCTAAATATACACTAAGTTTTAGTATGGTTCATTTGAATTCTCGACAACATAGTCTGGACTCCATCCCGCTTTGGTTTTTATTTGAATGCTAGCGTCGTGTAGAGATCCAGACAAAACAATTCCGATCCATATTGGTTCCAAGTAATGTGCGCACGATAGTCGCCAGCCAGGAACTCTCCAGGAAGTGGTACCAAGAGGGGAATAACAAAGTTTTCGATAGCGTAGGTACCCTGAAAATAATAAGTCAATTACAAATTTAGATGCGAACGGAACCGATGATCTTGATGAAATGACGTTTAGACCGAAACTAGTAAAACAGACCACGAACAGAACATTGCTTCACCAATACAGCCAAATACTGTATTTAAATTATAGCGCTTGACTTTGAATGTAACCAATTTTAAATTCAATGAAAACCTCCTCCCTTTAAAAAGGTATGTGCAATTAACAATACATTCTGTATTTGGTTCCCTCCTCGAATGTTGCCAATACAAAGTAATGTCTCGTAAACATTTTATAGTATTATTTTATAATTTGCACAAACTCTAGCTCGGTAATTATTATTATTTTAAAGCTGCCTTTAAGCATTTGAATTAAAGTCTGAGCTGACATCAATCAAAAAGAGACTTACTGGTGGAATGGGGCATGTGCAGTTGAGTCCCGACTCCAGAATCACCGACGGACAATTGTAGTAGGGGAAGTAGTAGTCCAAAAAGCTGCACACATCATCGTAGACGCACGATCCCGTATAGCCGAAACATGGAAACGGCTCCCAGGCCGAGTCATTGTGGGAGTATCGTTCCAACAGAACCGCCATCTGGATTACAAATTGAAGCCATAAGAAAATGACAACAATTTAATTAATTATTCCTAATAATCGCGAATCTTTTCAGTTAGTCTTGTCATAAATGTTGTTATTATTATTTGAGAATAGGAATGCTTATTAAAGAATTAAGTCAACAATTTCAAATCAGGGGATATATGCTGATTACCGTGGTTGGAACCGAGATTTCCTGTTGATAGGTGGCGTTGACGCTCAGGACGACTACTCCGGGTATGACAATTGGATCAGGGGTTATGGACATGTCATTGATGTAGGTGCCGGTCTCGAAGCCACAGTTGTACCAAGAAAAAGTTCCCACATTTCCGACCTAAGAAAATAAATATTAAATTGGAGTATGACAATATTTTTCGCGAACAAGAAAGTTTTGCATGAAATGTCTAACAGTTGAATTGCACTTTGAAATACGGTTTCTAATTGTTCACTTGCCTAGAGAAAAAAGTTTACATAATCTTGCATTTTAATGAATGAATATACAAAACTATTTAATCGGTCAGCTGACATTTCTGATTTACCACGTAGTCAATTTTGAATCATTGTCTAACGACCAAGGGCACTTAGTTCAGAAGGTGATTTAATTTTGTGTGTACTATTACAACATTCAAATTGGTTTCTTTTCACTGATTTATTAAGTGGTTTTACTTACCTTTTTGCTATTTATTGCCCAGCAACAACTTAGCGACAACGTCAACGCCAATAAAGTATTTAATTTCATTATGGCGATCCAGATAAATAATGTTTTCCGAATGAGTTTCGCCAGCAGCCAACAGTATGAATAAAATAAGAAACAAATCCTGTTATCTTTTTACCACCTGCGTATCACAGCTTATTTTGTTGTGTTGAATGAACTCTGGTCAAATAATGCTGCTATTTTGATAGCAAACTTTTAATCAACCAGTATATCAAAGTGGTATCTTTTCACTAGCAAAAATAGAAAACCTTCAGATCTCAAATCAGTTATAAATTTATTGTCACAATTTTAGCATATTAAGGAACAAGAAAATCACCAAATTACTCTAATTGGTTGAAATAGAGAACACAGATTTTATTGCATTTTAACAAAATTCGGTGTGCATTTGTTTAACATTGGTTTGCACACTCTGTCCGAAGAAGGAGAATTAAAATTTTCAATTCAACTGTCATGTTGTCAGAAGTCATCATCCTTGCCTGACCACTTCTCATGCGGACACGACAACCGAAAGATAGACGTCGACGCACGAAAGCTGAGTATCGACGATCGAGACACTGATTCCAAGATGATAGTCGCCGTCAGTAATCTCTGCTGGTGGATTGGATGTCATGTCTACGGCGAGGTTGGCCACAGAGTAGGTTCCCTATTTTCAAAAAGAAAACATTTTTGATTTCACAAATAATTAAAAAAATTATCCCTTCACTGTAGTTCCTGCCCTGCAGGATTTTTTGTATCCCTCGTGGTGCTTAAGAACTACGTGAGAAATTAAAATAATAAAGCCATCAATGAAACAACTACCCGTTCTTATGATTAATCGAAAAGGGATCATTCTGCTCGAGTTTATTGAAATAAAGCATTATAAATTTACTGTTATATAAAAGAAGTCGTCTTGAAAATTAAGAACCTTCTTTAATTAGTATACTTGCAAAAACTTTAAAAATGTAGTAAAACGCCAAAAGAATATAGTGACCGATGACAACCAATTATAGAAAGTATCTTGAGTTAAGACGTCTAAATTTACAGTAAATGATACAATAAATAAATGAGATTCCTTATTAAGAACAGATAAGTAAGTTATTTCTCTTACAGCAGCGATTGGGCAGCTACATCCTAAGCCGCTGTCGATGATGGGCTGTGGGCAGCCTTCGCCATTGGGAAATATGTAGTCCAATTCGGCGCAAATATCGGAAAAATCACAGGAGCCCATCTGTCCGAGGCAGGGAACGTTTATCCAGATTCCGTTGACGCTCTTCTGTAGGGTGACGCTGAGGGCCGTGGGAGCATATATGGGAGACCCGTTGGTACCGGTCAGACTGACGCTTGCCGTACCGGGCAGGACGAGAGGATCGGGGGTCACCGACAGGTCACTTATCTGAATGGGAGCGGCCGCGTTACAAGTTTGGTACGAAAAGGTACCAAGATTGATCTACGAATGAAAATCACAGTGGGATCTGTTTATTATTCTGGGAATAGGAGGCATGCATTTTAATTTTGCGATACCCCGGGCTCAAAGAATATGAAATTGGTTATTTTAAAATATGAACAATATTTTTTAAATAGCAACAGCGTCAGCAGAGCTCGATTGAACCCTACATGTAGACAGATCAAAAGGTGTGGTAGGTTAATTACAGTAGTTTGCAACAGGCAGTTTAGTTTCAAACATTGAATCAATAATGAATGTTATGGATTTTAACGTCAAAGCTCCGTGAGGTTTTCTCACATCTTAAACAGATATCATATGAACTCAGGACGAGCAGTGACTTCACTTTCATTCCCATTTTAAATATTTTGTGGGATGGTTTTTAAATTCAAGATAATACGTCTATGACCCTTTAGTCACGTGTATTTTCTCTCAACCCATTCATTCCACTTTCTCCGTCCCCAATAATGGCAACATTTTTGTATTGTGTTTTACTTTTTAACCGCACTCACCGATTTGGCGCTAGCAGCGCCCACAGCAATGGCCAACAGTACGAGCAGAGACTTCATTTTCGAACAAAATGCCTTGAGCAGAAGAAATTCGATTGATGGAAACTCTGAAATTGTATTATCTCTACACAAATGTTCAAGTAGGCTAGCCTTATCTTGGCACCGAAAAACTTCAAATAACAGCACCGTGCCTCGTTAAAGCAGACGATTACAATTTCAATAGATTTTAAAAAAATATTGATTGAAGTCAATTAGCTCTGATACGCACCATTTTATATTGTGCATGCATTAGCAAAAATCAAAAATCGATAATGGCTAAAGCAAATACTGTATTAAATAGTGTACGCTGTTCTGTATATGATTTGATTCAACTAATATAAATTTGTTCTTTTTTAAGTTTATATGCGTGGACTATGTGATGGCAATCAATTATGCTTACATTCTTTATTGCTGTTATGTTATATCAACACAAATATGGAATTAAATGGCTGATATCATATGCCGAAGTGTCTTCTCCGATGAAAAAATTCAGGCACTACCAGCTCGAGCACCAATTAAAAATTACACACTTTTTAAACGTACGTAGTATTTGATACCTTTACTTATGCTTCCTACATTACTGGTCAAACGTATGTGGCTGTTATCGTTATTGGATATCGTTTTTATAAAGCTAATTGATGGTGGGAAAAGCAGAGTGGTACAAAAAATGCAATCTTGGTATGTCAAACTATCTAAAGAAAATGTGAAAGCTTTTGCATTGCATAGCGCCGACAGATTGCAGTTGAAGTTGGAGAGGTAAACGAAACCGTATTATAAAGCTTCTAATAAAACCAATTTGTCTCAATTCAAAAATAATATCGACTAACACCACTCTGCCTTTCACTCTTTCAATTAACGAAATGAAAAATATTTCGAATACTCTGTAATAGCGATTTCTTGGTGTCACTGGATAATGCAAATTTTGCATTTTTCTTGTATCGAATAGCATAAATAAATTATTTTGTTGGCCAAGAAAGTAATTTGGTGAAAAAATAGGTGAAGGAATAATTAATAATTTTTAGAACATGTTTTAAGTACTCGAAAGCCATTTCATATAACAGTCAAATCCGGTTCCGGCTGATAATGCGCGACATGGGCACGCAGGTCTATTCAGGCCAGTCGTAGGAAATTCGCAAAATAGTTAGATTATAAGTAGGTTATTTGCGATTTTTCTGGGACATATTTGTTGTTGGTCTATTGTGATTTGATTTTTAACTGTGTTTTTCCAGACAATATAACAATACAATACGACAAAAAATGCGTAGATAACTCGGCGATTGCGAACAAATTTATAATTGACGCCAAAACAGCTAGGGATTAATCAGGACCGCTTTTTATTTTTGAATCCAAAACTATTTTCGAGTATCCGGGGAACGGACTAAGTTCTGATTATGCTCATATCATATATAGACTGTGCTGTCATTTGACAATTCATTTTGAAAGTTTCACAATGTTTTCATAATTTTCAAAAATATTTTTTCGCCTTATTAAAACATGATGGTAAATGAAAAGTGACACTCAAATAGATGGGGAAATGTTTTTTTTTACATACACACATAGATTAAAAGTTGAATTTCATTTTATTTATTCAAGTTGGGACAAACTACATTAATAAAAAGTGCGAAAAAAATTCGAAATCTGTGTATAATTGTAGTGTCGGAACATCTTTGGGCATGGTTGGTACATATGGACGGTGCCGTAAAATATCACGTCTTTCACGCCTAGACTTCGACATCAATGGTAGCATAGATGTCCACGCAGGCGATCTGATCGCCATCGGCATTGTTGGCCGTTATTTGGACATGGTAATCTCCGTCAACGATGGATGCGGGGGGAGCGATGGTCACATCAACGGTTAAATCAGAAATCGTGTAGGTGCCCTAATGTAGAGATATGGTAAAAGAGTACAATAAGCTTTATGGGATAAAATTTGATAATGGTATTATGGATTATGATGAGATGGGATTAGGGATCTTCCCCAATTGCTTCCTCTGATAATTCTTTGTTTACTTTTAAAAAACCAAAACATCTCTCTCTCTCGTCATCTCTTATTTAAATACTCACAGCGGAAATCGGACAATTGCAGTTAAGACCAGCCGCGACGATGGTAGCGGGGCATCCAGCTCCATCGGGAAATTTGGTAGCCAAATTCGTGCAGACCGCCGGGTAATCGCATGAGCCAAGGTTGTCCACGCAGGGAATGTCCACCCAAGTGCCGTCCACATCCTTCTGCAGGGCGATGGCAAAATCGGTGGGGTCCGTGACGTCCTTAGTGCCGCTGATGGTCAAGCTGACCGTCACCGTACCGGGAATAACGATCGGATCGGGTGTGACGGACAGAGCGGTTACTTGGATGGTGGCGGCCGCATTGCAGGTGCCGTAGGAGAAGTCTCCCACCAGCTGGAGCTACACCAAGAAATCGAGGGGCACATTTAGTAACAAAATCAACCAAGTGCTTCCAAGTTCGGACTGCAATGGTATCCGTATTTCTGGAGTCGTCTCACTCAAGTTACGTTTTTAAAGTTGTATATATTTTTTTATTTTTTTTAATTCACTGAACGGGTCACGGGTCACGGGTCACTGTGACGGGTCACAACAGGAAGATTCTGTACCCCTCTCTGTGCTTAGGCACTATGTGAGAGGCACATTTTCACCAGTACCCCGAGCCAAAGCCCGCGCCGGGAATCGAACCCGGGACCGCCGAACCACAGTCAGTCACTTAACCAACTGCGCTACGCTATATGAAACTAGGTATAGAAACAAAAAGATACATGATCTTTTGTGGATATATATCACTGGACCAGCGACATGAGATGAACGAGATCGCGTATTAGCGTTTTTTTGTATGTTGAGTTTAATTTTAACAATTTTCTTAAATATTATAAAACATTTGAAATTATACTAAAACACGGAAACTATGTGAAAGTTTTAAAACAAAAAATTAAGTGTCTTATTATTCAAATACTAACTATTTAACTGTTTAAAACAAAAAATCAAGTGTTTTATTATTCAAATACTAACTATTCCATTCCGTACTAAAGCACAGTTTTTGAATGTTTTCAGAGAAGTTGCTTACCGACTTAGCGTTCACAGCGCACACCAATAGGGCCAATACTGCGAAGACCTTCATTTTCGGATTAGGTTATTTTGGTACTGTTTTGGAACAACGAAATTAACTAGTGACTTTAATGGCTCAAATAACATCACCTTTTATATCGAATTATGCGGGTCAACAGAGATATCCTCATTAACTATTCAAATTTTATCATTAGAAAATCCTAATATGTTTGTTGAAGATTGTCTAGCCAGCTATCTCAATCAGCATTGTTTAATATGAGTGCTTATGCTCTTGACGTTTCACTAGACATTTCGCAATATTCCATTATCTCATTTTTATATGGAATAATATTGGGTCAGTCTGGGTTAATTTTCCTATGACCATTTCAACATTTTGATTGTGTATTCTGAGCGACATTGAACTTTTCTTTAACATGTACAACATGTACCTATGACTGCGCTATATAGTAATGGTGCTTATTAATGAAATCAAATTGTTTGCTTTTGTTGGAGGTGTTTCACCTCCGGGGAGTCGGCACCTAGCTCTCAGTCCATCCAGTTCGTCCATCTCAATTGTGCTTGAGAGGGTGCGTTCAACTTATTCTTTAATTCGAGCACGTGATCTGCATCGCTTGCGATGGACACAACCTCGATAGACCATTTTCCTCAATCTCAAGAACAATTGAAATTTCTCAAGCATCTTGCCACTTGCCGCATCAAGCATCAAGCATCTTGCCGCATCAAGCATCTTGCCGCTTAGTTTTGTGTCTTCGTCTTGAAGCATGCTTACAGTGTAACTAAGCTATTAGGGTGTTCCACCCTTGGATATTATCAGCTTTTAATTATTTTGTAATCACCGTTAGGTTAACAAGGAGTTGGTGCATAGTAATATTATCTATGGCGTGGCTCTCTATTTTAATTCGCTCTATACGCTCAAAGTCGAATACTAAGATAACGGTAACACATTTTTAGAGATAATGAAATGTAATCCAGCCTGCAACTAAATTTAGCGCGTTGCGTTTGCCAATTAACAAATTTGTTTTCCGGAAAAATTATCGCCAGACTTAAAATTTGTTTTGCAATATCAAATTCGTTTTTATGATACGTCCACAGAAATCTGTGAAGTAGTTAATTCGAGCATTTTTGTAAATATTTTTATTTAGTGCAATGTTTAAATTTACTGTACAATTGTTTTCAATTTATTATTTTTTTATTATTCCCACACTCCGCTCTTGGTGCTACAGCACTATATGAAGGGCACGTCCAGTACCCCACAATCGAATTTTTGAGAACCCGCTCCGGGAATCGAACTCCGGACCGCCGAGCCACAGTCAGACGCAATGCCGACTGGGCTGCGACTAGTCGTAGCTAATCGCGATTTGCATCAATGCATGTGAACTACATTTAAGAGTAACGTGGAAAAACGAGAGCCTAAAGTCCTCGGTTGTTCTATGTACCAATTCGGCATGTCTACGAACTTGTCGGATCAACTTTTCTCTAGTAGTGATCTACTAGTTTCTCTATAGGTGATTTTTATACGGTGATATTTTGATGGCAATTCTCGTGTATGAATTATGATAGTGGTGCGTTGGATAATTATTTTCGTATATAGATAATTGTTTTCCCTCTCTAATGGCTTCGGTTTGCTGGGTTGAGACGCCGAATGACAAGAAAACACTCAGCGGACAAAAGCGCAATTTCTGTGCGTGTTTTCCATTATGATCGCAGCCGTATGGCAGCCGAACCTTGCGTGTAATTTAAGTCAAACTAGTGCTGTGCAAATTATATTTTTTTTACTCCCTGAATGCATAGTTGAAATAGTGTGTCCCATTGTTAATGTGCCAGGTGACTGATGAGAGGAGCAAACGTTAGGAAATGGACGACATTCTTTTAATTTTCGAGATATCGGGATTAAATAAATTACAATTTGTATCTAATGAACGGAAGTATTATTTTAATACAGAGGAAAAATTAATTATGAAATTTCAAGTGATTGGGCGCGGTGTGTCGTTGAACGTCGTGGGTCTTCTTCAACGGACACTCTCGGACACGAACCACAGCTGGAACACGTGCAGGGGGGAGTCTTTGGGACAACAGTAGTACCGTGTTGACGAAAATATTCAACCCACTTAGAAATCGAATGGTTGTTTTTTTTTTTTAATTCACTGAAGTGACGGATCACAACAGGAAGATTCTGTACCCCTCTCAGAGCTTAGGCCCTA
>JAQGBY010006832.1:0-12545 GCA_034698785.1 Mycogona germanica | reverse complement strand
GGTTCACCCATCCGGTAGATGCGGGTTCTTTTGGTTGCCGGCTCGCCAGCCTTCCTCGTGCTTGTCCAGTGACCAATAGGTTCACCCATCCGGTAGATGCGGGTTCTTTTGGTTGCCGGCTCGCCAGCCTTTCTCGCGCTTGTCCAGTGACTAATCGGTTCACCCATCCGGTAGATGAGGGTTCTTTTGGTTGCCGGCTTGCCAACCCTACTCCCCCCCATTCCTGTTCTGCCGAGTATTGCGAGCGAGCGAGTACAGTCTAACCGCCTAGCCTAACAGCCTAGCCAACGGTTACCTATCGAACCAATTAAGTAGCTTCTCATACCCAGCTAAGCGAGTTTGGTGCTTTAGTCTACAAAAGTAGCTGGTGGACACCCCCGTTTTTGTTCTTATTTGTTCATATGTGAGTGGATACCCTGCTCTAGTGTTACACATCAAAGTTTGTCCAATTGTTTGATGCATACGTCACAACTGAAATAAACAAGTTTCTTACACACTGAACCGAACGAAGCCTCATCTCTTTCCACTTTTTGTCGTCTTACCTAAAGTTCACGAAGTCACAAACACAAATACGTGACAATATGTTTCGTTTTGCGTAAGAAAGCAATCGCGTTTCGTTCTGCTTGACTGAACGCCATTTTGAATTTGAGGAATTCGAATGATGACGTTAAGGAGTTGCACGTACGCGAGGCCAATTCATAAAGAAAGGAAAGACCAACATGTGTGGCAAATTTTAATTAAATAAATTAAAGATTTGCAATATTATGATCAAACTTCTAGCGATACGTTTCTTAGGCCACCCTGTAGAATAATATACATTTGGAGATACGAAGATTCGTTGATACGTCACCCGGCTTAGATTTAGTCTGTAATGATTAAAATTTCTATTTACTGACCACAGGGATCGTGAGTTCGAATCCGCATAGCATCGCCCATTGGGCCTAGGCGAAATGAAATTCCTATACGAATCCGGCCATTTTTCATCTCATCATGCAATTACTGTAATATGGGGTCCACGTAATCCTTTAATGCCTAACGTACCAAGGTGGTTTTGAAAAAGCGCATCTTTTATTATTTATTTGTGATCGTCTGCGGGAGGTGGTAGAGGAAGGGGTCTCTACTTCCGTCTTCTCTGCATAGAGAAAACACGGCAGGTATATTTAGTCGTTTTTGCAATATTTATTATACCTTTTTGGTGCGTGCAGTCTGACTTTAATTGCTGGGTATGTGAAAAATATAGATGATGCCAGTGCCGTCCGCGCATCAGCCGTCATCTATGAAATTAAGTACAGGGTGTTTCTGCAAGGACTATTCGCATAAACATTTCCTGCAACTGCTCATTATCGTCACTTTTCCTCTCGGGAAATTATGACATCATCTTCCTCCAGATAGTAAAGACCACAGAGATATATTTTTTGATTTAATTAAGTGATTAACTACATCTCTATAAACAAAATAATAGAACCTCTCTTTTCCCCCTTCCCTCTTTGCATGTTTTGCGTTGCTTTTTAAATTTTCGGCACTCTTTGTAATTTCGCAGGCTTCGGATTTGGTCGCACATACCAGTGCGTTCGATCAATTCCGATGCGCTATAGTTTATTTTCAAATTTATTTTTCATTGTCCAAAAGGAAGTTAATGATCGCAGTGGTGTTGCGTGAAACCTGTACTGTCTTACCTTGGGTACTTATAAATATTAATGTTGGTGGATGTGGTAAATTTGTTGGAGGTGAATCGTCTTAGTTTTATCGTCATTTCCCACGTTTTTCTAATTTACAATTACAATTACAAAATGTACCCAAAAGCAGCCCCGGATGGGGCCTATGGGGTC
This sequence comes from Mycogona germanica, assembly GCA_034698785.1. Taxonomy (NCBI): domain Eukaryota; kingdom Metazoa; phylum Arthropoda; class Diplopoda; order Chordeumatida; family Chordeumatidae; genus Mycogona; species Mycogona germanica. The sequence goes on along the minus strand of JAQGBY010006832.1, from coordinate 10,716 downwards.
GAACGACCAGTTCAGGACAAAGGTGTGGTTGTCCTATCCTAACAGGCTTTTGACTTAAGACTCGTTAAGGCCATTCTACTGACGACACACTCTGGGAAAATAAGAGTTGAAGTACGAGTCGCAGCGAATTAATTCATTTTTTAAATAATAGTTTACTAATATTTGCTGTAAGAAGAGTCATCGCCAAGTTTCACCTTTTCTCGTCCGGCGCTGTCCCGGACACAACTTCCATTTTATTTTACATCACTATACATCAACCCCACACACAACGCCTTTAATTATGTTATGTTGGTCCGTTCGAATTCCTCCAACGATTTCACAAATTAACAATTCAAAATGAACAAATTGTTCTTTTACCTGATTTTATAAAATAGGGATTTCCTGAACAAACAGCCCAACATCTAATATTGTTCGTTTATTCGACTTAAAAAATAGGATGAAATAGGGGGTGGGAGAGTAACGCCGGTGGATAACCTAATTATAAACGATGGTGGATCGATCTCTGGACGAGATTCATAACTGGCGGTGCCGATAACGTAGACATAAAAACGAAATCTGAATCTCTATCACTATCTATCACTATTTCACTATTTTATGTTCAAAAATTGTACTCGTAACACAATTTCACCAATCGACATTATAAGTTTAAATTAAAACACCAAAACGAGAATCACACAGTATTAAAATAATAACTACTAAACTACAGATGTTGTTGATACAATTTAGCAATTAGTGCTGACTGCACCACCTGGTACTGCACCACCTGGTGCAGTCAGCACTAATTGCTAAATTATATCAACAACATCTGTATACAAACCCACTCGTGAACATCTGTATAGTTTAGTAGTTATTATTTTTATACTGCATGATTCTCGTTTTGCTGTTTTAATTTAAACTAATAATGTCGATTGGTGAAATTGTGTTATGAGTACAATTTTTGAACATAAAATAGTGATAGGTAATTGATTCAGATTTCGTTTTTATGTCTTCGTTATCGTCACCGCCAGTTATGAATCTCGTCCAGAGTTTTTAATTAAAAAATAGGCACTTTTTGTGTCGTAGCAAAAGCTTTTGAAACGTTTTCGTACTTCGCCAAAAGCGATAGTTTCCGGACATTCACGGGAAATATTTTACTGGCATCCGTTCCCACTATAGAGACCAGAAAGGACGCGCAACTCTTTTCCCATCAAGCTGGTGTTTTCAGCCAAGTCAGGATGAGAGAGTCCCGAGTTCCACATATATCGTTGAGCTTCAATCTACGTCCTTATAAAGAGCCGTCAAATCGTGCTCGGCGCCATTGTTCGCTTCAGCACAATGGTGTATCGCTCTTTATATGTGCCCTTTGTGTGCTGTGGATTTAGTCAAACCGTGCCACGTGCTCAGCCGTACACCATTGTGACGTCACGAACAGTGTTGCCGCACAATAGTCGCGTCGGTCGGCGGAAAGCCGGAGATTTTTGTGCACATATTTGTGACGTGTCAACAACAGATGGTGTTTGTAGAAATTTTTTCTTCTTTAATTTTGGCTGGAGGGCAAGACGAAAGAATTTTCCAAAGCGTAGAAGTTCGATATTAGTAAAATAATTTTTATTTCTTCGATACGTTTGTTGATTTTCATCGATTAGAAAAATTGGGAGTATGATATGCTATGCCTAGAGCCAACACAAGGAAAAGTATGAATTCGAATTAAAGTAATATAGCGAATCGATGGGGTATGATCTAGTGGGTTAGCACATCGGACTATCTATCAGACTCGTGATCGCGGGTTCAATTCCCGACCGAGATCTTCAACTTAAAACCGGTGAGAGAAATTCCTACATACTCTGTACGCCTTGAAGTAAACCCGTGCCTGTGCGATGACAGGTTAATTACGATAACACCTAAGTAAAATTGGCAGTTCGCCATATTGAATGGGGTTTGAGACGGAAACACTGCATTGACAAATAAACAAATAGCTCAAGGTGGGAAGGGTCGAATGGTTGACATGCTACAGGGTAATCAGAAATAATTAAACTAAGATGGAATATCATATCTTTGCGAATTTGTAATCTAAATCGGAATGCAACTTTGTCCTTCCTCGCCCCTTGAATGTAAGCAATCACACAAATCAACGCGAAAAAGTTGTACCAAGCGCCCCTTCGTGGCTGCCTATTCTTGTAAATTTCAGGGGCAGCAACGCCAATGACGACCTCTTGAGCTATTAAGAAAGTTCACCAGCGTTTCTGCCCTAAGGAGGGTCACCTGATAATTTTGCTTTGCGACCTAGGTAGGGATCTTTAACGTGAACATGATATCGTACAAGTGAGGGTCGCACAAGTTCACTTCTATTCCGAAGGATGACGAATGTAGGGATGTGTCTCCCTCGAGAAATTCCGGAGGTTTCGGTCGGGATTGAACCTGCGATCACGGGTCTAGTAATACGATGCGCTAACCGCTCACTAGATCATACAAAACCGAAAGCCACCTTCAACATTGTCTATTTTGGTGGGGATCGTGCGAACGATGATTATTTACAATTTTTAAGCACGACACCTCAACCTCAACCCAATCTTATAGAATATTTTTTTACAATTACTCATCGAAGTTTGGGTGGAGTTCCAAAGCCGAGTCACCCTCCCCGAATATGACTGATGCATTTTTAGCCATTTCAGCTCATTGAGTAAGCTTGATTTAGTGCTGCCCCCTGGTGCGACAGCGCATAATTAATGTCATCGGCACAAAATGGCCGTCACTTGTACTCTGTAGACAATATTTCTTCACCCTTATCACTGGGTGCGTCTGTTGCAGTTAGTGGCGGCGGGAGTTTTTATTTATGTTTATTTGTTTATCTTTCCTACCTGTGATCTAAGTCCATACTCTACGAAAACTCAAGCGTGTGCAGCGTAATAATTATTGCGATGACAATTATTGACATATCCTCAAGGTGGCTGGCGTTTCAGAAAATCAATTGGCTCGTTATAGTTGATCGATGATCGGAAAATTATCGTCAGTTTTATAAAAATTACAAGAATGTTACCCGGCTTTGCCTGGGTTTACAGTAACCACCAATGAAATAAAAAAAAATTGTTTAAATTTCCCGGCTATTTTACCTTTACACGATGACACGCGATAAACGCAAACGTTATATGTGGAGTAACTGATTTTTCAAGATCTATACTCATAAAATAACGTCATGCAGATGTGCCTCAACATGTTATTTTTATATTTAAAGAATTAGGATTTCCAAACGTTTGATAATTGAAATATAAAATCGAAAAAGAATCGTTTTTAAAAATATCTATTTGATTATTTTATGTTTTTTAATATTGTTATTTTATTTTATTTTTATATTGAAAATATTCAGATAATAGTATGTGTATAGTATATGTTGTGTGTTTGGTTGGAACTGTTATGTGGTAACTTTGTTGTCTCGTGAAATCGACGAAGCCATGCTTTTGATGTGGAGACGCCATTTTTAAGTTTGAAGCGAAATGAGATTATCCAAAATTTTGTAACGCTTGTTTTATTATGTTATATTGAAAATAGAGATCCGTCGCTCCGTCGCTACCGAATTAGGATGGTTTAGTAAGTGTATGTTCATTTTTATGCGATTTCATTGAGCCGACCTGCCGTTTTGCTCCGAACACGAAAATCCATTTCTTAGTTTTATAATATAGGATTTGTCGCTCCTAGTCGGTCTATTAGAATTTGACAGGCAAAGAGTCGATAGCTGAAACATTTATTTGTCACCTGCCAATTTACGAAATGTGCGCCAAATGTGTGTCTAAAGCGCACTCCCCAATCTTCTATAATTGAAAATGCGGCGCAGCGCCACGTTGTTATTCAGGTTGACGTCAATTTTTGGCATCAGTTAAGTCGGTGATCAAGAATCGTCATTTGGTATCGCTCGATTGTTTGACAAACTTTGTCTTCAGGATGAATATTTTCGCCAAATCTGACAGAAAGATAAAGCCAAAACATTCTGAAAATTTGGCTTTAAATTTGATTTCAATACATCTGCTGTGTGTCATTTGGTTGCAGCTGTCACGGTTGATGTCGCCTCCAATGATATGCCACATTATACCACATGTATACCACTTGGTCAGGGTTACAATTTTGATCTACGTAATAATATTTGATAATGAAAAAAGCATCGATATCCACGCATATCCATGCAGTGGTGTGCTCACAATGGCTGAAACTGACGATAAAAAACTTTGACGTATCGTTTAAATTTTTAAAAACTAAAAATTTTAAAATAGCCACCCACAGGTGAACAACAACGGCAGCGAATAGGGTGCAAAGAAAGTTGGAATTTTTGTTTTAGTTTTTTTCATGATCAATAGGGCACAATCATTTAAACAATAATTGTTTCGTGTATACCATTATAAATAAATATAAATAAATTTACACAAGTACCCGATGAGAAAGTATTTGTTTGAATTGTTGTTTTGTTGAATTGAATTTGTTAAGTGCACGACATTCCATAAAGCAGCAATGCATTTCTGAGATATTTGTTAAGGAGGTCCTCCAGCATGTTCGCCCTAAAACCCCCAGAAGGCGACCTGGTAATTTTGCCTAGCCCTGGCTTAATATAAGCTACCTAGGTAGGGATCTTCATCGCACATTCACGGCTTTACTTCCATTCCGAAGGAAGGCGTGCGTAGGAATTTCTGTCGCCCTAAAAATTCCGAGGGTCTCGGTGGGGAATCGGACCCGCGATCACGGGAATAACAGCTCGACACGCTAACCATTATACCACCGAGACCCCCCAGCAATGCATTTGTTATACCGCCATTTTGTGTGGCTGAGAAAAAATTTCATCGAACCCGAAAAATCCTTTAGAAGCAGCAATCCCAAATGACAGGAGTATTTTGCTGACCTTGTGCCCTGAGGCACCCAATGCCTCGCATAAGATCGCAACGCCTCTAGTGAGCAACGTTTTCGTTGGGCGCCCCCAAAGCACAATCACTTAAAAAATCCCGCAAGACAACGCCTTATCGTCGATCCTTTCGAATAGGTCCCTCTTTGGAGCCTCCCGTACTTTGTGGATAGCTTGTCGTCCAAACCCCATAATTGTTTTCACCTCTTTCATACGCGCATGACTTGTGGCGGGAATCCAGCGTTGGATGACGTCATCATTGTTTACCTGTGCGCTCGTTGCTGTTGCTCCGCAAAAAAAGAAGCAGACACCGCGCTGCTGCTACCTCCAACAGGTTGCCAACCACCAGGTAGATAACGCGCGCAGACTTTGACCGAACTCAGATAAGAAACGCATGTTGTTTCTGCTGGTGGTTGGTTGCACTGTTTTGCTTCTTCGCCGAAGAGGAGAGATCATAAAAAAAGTACGGCGTTTCTGATTTTTTGGATGCCGCGTTAGTCGGCAGGTGTGACCGCATGCGCTGGACGCATTTTCACAGCCAACACCACCGACGACATTCAATCACCACAGCTGCTGTACAATCTTGATGAGGCGATTCGTCAGTCGCGTTGTTGCTGCTGCTGCTGCTTTGGCCGTGACATGCCCATGCCCGCTGGTTGGTGTTTGCTCGCCGGATTTCGGTACAAATTCCGAATGGCTCCACAAATCATTTAAAACGCTGTCCTGGATTATCAGCTAGTGTGTGTGTAAGAGTGTGGGCACCCTCGTCAGCAACAACCACAACACGTCGATTCGAAATAAACTACGCAGTGTCGTAAATTGGAACCCACTCTGCGATCTAGATTTCTTTTTAAATTCGTCGACTAACCTGAGAGACACCGGATATCTAGTTGCGGACCAACTTGCTTCCCCAAAACGACAACGGGACCCCAAAAACACCAATAAATATAATTTGAGAGATATCGAGATCTGTCCTTTCTCGAGATTGGACCGGGCGTTCGTCGAAAATACTCGTACGTCACGATAAGGTCGTTTTATTTGTATTTTTTTGGGAAAGCACCTCCCTGTTAGTCAGTTTTAATATCGTGTGTGTGTTTTTGTGGACCTCGGTTCGGGGGAAGACCTGAAATCCAAAAAACGTTGATCTTTAATCGCCCCGTTATCGTCACGATCTCGGTCTACGTGTATATACAGTACAACGCTGCTGGCAACAGCAGAGTGTTCTTGTTTTAATTAAACGTCGGTGAAGCAATATTGGCCCGGTGCCGCTTTAGTTGTCTTTCCGCCACGTTACATGTACTGGAGAAACCCCGCTCTGAAGATATAAATATATAGTGAAAGTGCCGTGGAAGTTTCCTGTCGGGATTTTTTTTAAAAAATATATATTGTTTACGAGGAGACTTAACCGAAAATGGTTTTTCGCGAGAGAAGGGCTTCCCTACCAACAGGTATGTGCCTAGAACCTTTTACTACATGTACGCATGTTCGATTCAATATTCCAATGTATTGTTTAAACACATGTAGTGAGAATTTCATAATTGTCGCAAGTGCTACAGCAATCTTGTGATAATCACAATTACTGTACCATGCATGTGTCTATTTTTTTTTACACACATGCTCTGCCAATTCTCTATTTGTTATAAATACTCACGTACAGTTACATGTTTCCTAGTATTTTGCACAAATACATGTATTATTTCATTTACATACTTAGTATATACTTATTACAAACATTGTAGCAATGCCAATTTTTGAATTTGGACGTAAGAAGTCTTTTTGGGTCTTTCACTATTGAGGATCTTGTGGACTGCAATCAACTGTAGTCAACCGCATTACAGGCGTTCTGTGCCTCTCTTGGTGCTTAGAATTTTTCGAGAGCCCGCGCCGGGAATCGAACCTGGGACCGCCGAGCCACAGTCAGTCCACGGATCAAATATATTGTGAGTTCGTGGAATCGGTTCGCCCACCGGACATAATCGAAATACAGGGGAGACTTTAAGGTGGAAACACCTGCTAGTAAAGCTGCCAAAAAAAGTAACACTAAAAATTCGTACAGAAATTCCTATAGGAAAATTGAATACTGTAAAAGAACTTTTTTACTTTTCGATTTTTTATTACACTACTATATATAGGAGTACTATTGAAAGTACTATTGAAATTTGAATCTGAGGTGCGCTTCAAAAATAGCGATATGAAAAATAAAAAATTAAAAACTTCGACCACCAGGATATGAACCCAAACCTCCAAACGAACTTAATTAATATCCGGTCTGTCCCGGGCGCATAATTAATATCAAATCAGCGACCTTAACCACTAAACAAACTACTGAGGAGCACACGATTTCGTATGCTTAACTTTGGCACATATCCCGTGTATGGAATGGACTACATTTTTATGCAACATGGTGCGTAAAACGATTTGCAATATATTTCATATGCAAACAAAATAGTGGTTTTTCGATTAAATGAAGTTTGTTTCATTGTTTTCATTGTTGAAAATTAATTTTTTTTAATTTAATTATTTTTTCCTATTGTACCATATAGAATTACCATATAAAGGATTACTATAGTAAGCGTTGAGTATTATTATATGATCCTATACGAATTTTATAGTAGTATTAAACGGTCGTATAGTACATTTTTGTAATGGTATGATAACAGAGAATTGAGACTCAATTATCGCCGCCCTCAATTTTGCCTCGTAGAAACGAGATAGAAGCTAAAGGAAATTCATTTGTTTAACGCGTATTTATTTTTAATCTGTCATCGGAAATGTTATTAGAAAATCAACATTCACCGTAAAATATACACAACGTTGACGACGTGTGTATTGCGCGAAATATCCGTTTAGGCATACACCGATAATCACATTTGTGACGTCACCAGGGTCGCAGGAAGGCAGTGATCTTTGTCCGCAGATCGTCTACAATCGGTTGGTTGGTTAGTCATTGACCATTCGTTGTTTACGATCTTACTTTTCTATATTGAGGTATTGAGATCTGATATCGCTATAATTTCTATTTTATAATATGCCGTCAGTATGTGTACACATGCGGAGTTAAATTATATAATTATCTCTTGTCTAATTTCAATTGCGTTTATAAGTTCTTGAATTGGGGGTTGCGTGATTTATTTGAGAAAAAAACAATAAATATTGATAAATTGGCTTCATTCGCTTTCGCGAGTGGTCAGGGTGTCTATGTTAGACTTGTCGCCTGTGCGCAGCGGCCTCAGCTCCCATTGACTGATACTCGTGAAATACGTAGAAGAAAAAAACAAGCATAAAATATCAATATTCGTAAGATTCTTTTTTTTTTGTAGCGCCAGAAGTGAATCATGTGTTGGGGGACTATTTTTGGACTGGGCAAATATCCGCGTTGCTTTTACCTGCTCGATGACCAGGCCGGCACCGATAAAAAAGTTGATGGCGCGACGTCATCACTCTTTACCATTGCGTTTCCTAAAACAGCGTGACGTCACTGCGCCGCATATGTTTATCTTTCCGCTAAACTGCTCGTAGAGCTGAAATAATCCGATAATGTGGTCGGTTTCACTTTCGTTGTACGAGTAATGGGAACTTTTGAACCTACCGGGACCTGGTCAAGTTGATCCCTGAGATGATCCTATGTTCAGTCGTCATAGACACGTCGCCACACTATCGGAATAAGGAGTTTCAAATTTCAAGTAGCTCGTTGTGTTGATATTTCCCGAATATTTGGACCTTCTTCCTCTTTTTTAATTATCAAATAAATGCTCACTTTTCGCACGGTTTTTTTAGGATTCGAACTGTATTTCGGGTATATTCAGTGAGAGCCCGACTTGAGTGATGTTACTGTACCGGATTCGATTCCCGGCGCAGGTTGTAATTTACTCGATTCCGGGGTTACTGGAGCATCGAGTAGGGGGGGGGGGGCACAGATATTTCTATAGCGAACTGCCGGGGAGATTAAAATATACAGTTTGGCGATACAATTTTTGATTTGCCAATGGCGGGGGCGTCAAGCAATTTATCCGCACATCATTTCGCCGTGATGTATATCTGCGTCGGTTTCCATTGTTACCCCCACCGCTGCCGCCACCGCCATCATATATACTCTGGTCGGTCACGAGAGGTCAGGGTTTTTCACTTCTCGCCGCGGCAGGCAGTTGGCACACCGTTACGTAGTCAACTTCCAGCTGACCTACTAAACGTCTGTGAGCCACGACTACGAACAGCAACAGAGTGCAGTTCGCCAACATCCATTTTTCTTCGTCTCGGTTACATTTTTTAAATAGACGGTGTAAAAGATCTTGCCGACTGATAAAAAAATTAGCCTATCGAACCCGATACACGATAGTCTGGGAAGTTTTTCGTTGTTGCACGGTGACCACCTGAGGGCGCCACTCGCTGCGGCGCGAATCTCTTTAATAGTCTATCTCCTCTGTGCATCGCAGTTGTTGGTGCCATCTGCTCTGTAAATCAGTGCGTCTAAATTGAACATTGAAATTTGTACATTCAAAACAGTTGCTATGGCGAGGTGTTCGCCGACACCCAGACAAATTGCAATTACAATATGTACCCCGCAAGCAGCCCCGGATGGGGCCTTTGGCGGGGGTCGAACGACCAGTTAAGGACAAAGGTGTGGTTGTACTCTGTACACCTAATGTCAGAGTACATGTATAATAAAGTTAAACTTACTGCTTAGTTCGTGGAGACGTCTGTGGAATATTCCACCACAGAGCCAGTGTCGTTTTGGTCGTAAAATTCAGCCAACCTCCTAAGCATAAGCATGCTTCAATTATGCTTTGGTTTGATTTTGGGACAAATTGTCCTTTGAGATCGTGTCCATCGCAAGCGATACAAATCGGATGATCGAATCTTATTAAAGGTTGAACGCACTTGAGCATAATTGAGATGGACGAATGTCATTCGACTGCTCCGTGCCATTTCTTGCACGGACGAACGGCACGCCTTGATTCTGCTCAATGTCTAAACGTACCTTCCTAAGAGTGCTTGGCCAGTGTAAATAGGGTATTGTTGGCATGAAAATGTGTGTTTGTTTATATTTTTCTCTGTCATGTTTCCTTTAACCTCAAACTCCATCATCATCTCTTTGAAACTCGATTCTTTTTACAGGGTTTATTCTATTCATGAAATTTAAGTCAAAGAACCATGAAAGCCGCCTACCAATGAGATAGGAATGTGTTAAGAAAGATGTCGAACAAACATTATTATAGAATGACGTATACAAACAAAGAAGTATTATGGACGAGACTGTGTTCGTTGTTCTCCTGTCTTGTGGAATTCGAAATAAAGGCTAAAAACGACAGTACAGCAATTTCATAGCACAATATCACATATTTCATGTAGTATTAAGAGTTGCACTGAGATCTGGGCAGCCATACGCACACTCAATCACGTTATGTGTGTTTAAGGGTAGAATGAAAAAAAACATATGGCATCATTTCAGAGTCTTAAAAATGTGTACGGAATTTAAATATCACCCCCTTAAAGCATGCATGAGCACGATGGTCTTGGCGGCTCCCCTAGAACAAAGCTAAGTAGCAGTGACACGCCGTAAGGAATTTTCTTGAAAGCCCGCTGGTCATATGAGAGAAGTCATTGTATGGGGGAACCGTTTCACTTTTTCGTGTTCATTGGTGTCATTAACGAACCCCCTAAGTTCGCGCTCTTGGAAAAATGGTGATTAAATCTACTTTTTGGTGTGAATCTCTGTTTCTGTGGAGTTTATCAAAAAAGGGTTTCAATTTGGAAGATGTAGAGGACATAATTTTTCGATGACGATATCACCTCTCCCCTTTCCTCGTCCCCCTCTGCCTGTGTCTACGTTTCTGGCTTTTCTTTTGTTAGTTTGT
>JAQGBY010006831.1:0-12547 GCA_034698785.1 Mycogona germanica | reverse complement strand
CCCCCCCCCCCATCCATAAATTAGAAAATGTCAAAAATATATACGCACCTCTCTATGTCTTTCTGCACGACACATTTGTGCTCGACAGCAAAAAATAGACATTCAGACATTAGAATAAAAGTGATGAGCACAACATGATGCAATGCCAAGAAAATATGGAGCATTAATATGCAATCAAAATTTTCAAATATGCAATGTTGGCACATGAAAAAGAAAATTCATACATTGGTTCTCTGCCTCACAATCTGCAGCTTGCCCACCCACATGACAAAGGGACCGTGCCAACAGCCTCCCCACACCCAATGCATTACAATTACAATATGTACCCACAAGCAGCCCCAGATGGGGCCTATGGTGGGAGTCGAATAACCAGTTAAGGACAAATGATGAGCCTTTGCACTGGGCCTCCTCTGTACCATCATTCCATCACACACTCCCATTGCGGTCACTCACCAACCACCCATCTGACCATCTCATCCCGGTTCAATCCGTCCAACAACCCACCACAGCATTGATCAGCCAACAAATGCTTCACAGCTCACAGATGTTATGCCTGTGGAATAATTATTTCCAATCATTTGCTTGTTGGTAACCATTTATTTTGTGGTGGTGAGAAATACATAAAGGGCGGCAAGATGTGTTTTTACTGGAGCGCATGTGTCTTGGATCAAAGACAGAAGTCTAGTGTTTGTTTTCATCAGAGAGGGGTGATAGTTCTGCTACTATCGATCTCCTCTGTCTCTATGTCTCACATGCCAGGTTTGAATTGAGGGAGATGGCAGATGCCACAGTACTTCCCCTGATGGCACCAACCTAGGCATGATGGCAAGGTAGGTGGAGTCGAAATAAGTGGTTCCAGTATTGAAGGTAAAGTGTGTGGTATCTGCCACCTGCAAAAAGCAGATTTCACTCGATTGACTGACACTACTCAGTCCTTACCGCATATGGTGAGTGTAGAAATTTTGTTGATGCATGTGGCTAGATATGAGCCCTTCCATGAGGCCTGAAAGGGTGTTCAGTATATGTTCCAGCACAGGAAAATGTGGGAGCACCTGCCCAAAAGTGGGTGAATAAAAACTGCTGCTTTGGAGTGTGCGCTCATGGGTACTGGTTGTAACTTGTGCATATGCAACTGTTGAAATCCGTGTGGAACTGGCCACTGCCAGCTAGTTGGAAATTAATATACTGGTGGCAGGAACACTAATATTTGCAGGCCTAACTGTTAACTGACTAAGAGCTGAGAAAGGAACTGGCAAAAACGTTTTTACAGAATTAATAGCACGACTTTAATTACTTTAATTACTGGCTAGAGTGAAACATCAGAATGACTGTATTCATCAATGCAATAACATAGTGTGATAATGAACATCAGTACGACTGGCTATTTATATGCACCCCCAATCAAATGGCGACAAACGGCTCGCTCGCCACCACCGAGTCGACCCTTGGACCCAGTGGCAAGCAAGCGAGCACAAAATCACTCGGAGGTGATAATCCTACAACACCCCTCCTCACCGAAGAGGGAGTTACAGAAACCAAAAACACTCAAGCAACAGGGGTGGAAGGGACTTTACAATCTGCAGAGGGAGGGGGAGCAAAACAAACAACAACACTACCCAACCCTCAAACACTACATCAAAGTTCTCTTCGGCTCCAGGTGAGCTAACTACGGCGACAGGCCACCCGGCCCTGGCGAGGTGGCATACATGCAAAAAGTACAAACACAGCACTCAAATGCGGGAAACATCCTGGCAATTGGAGCTGACATGAGAACAACCAGGGCACAGACTACACCAATCCTAGCGCGCCCACCACCCGCTCATGAGCTTCTTGAAGGAGGCTTGGTGAATAGGTCTGCCAACATGTCTTCAGTTGGACAGTACCTGAGCACCAGCACCCCTGCTCACGAAGATCCCTGGGCTGATGGTGGCATACGTCAATATGTTTAGTCTGGGCTGTCGATCTGTCGGAATCCACCATGGCGATGGCTCCCTGGTTGTCCTCGTGGAGTAGAGTCATGGCACACTGGGGCAGCAGCAAGTCTTTTAACAACTGTCTGAGCCACAACAGCTCACAAGCAGTGTGGGAGGCAGCCACATACTCCGCTTTGGTCGACGACACTGCAACTGCGCCTTGCTTCCGGGTGGACCAGGTCACCGTGGCCTGTCCAAGCCGGAACACGTAGCCTGAGGTCGATTTGCGATCCATCCGATCACCGGCCCAGTCCGCGTCGACCCAACCGACAAGGAGAGGCGCACCAGAGATGGGAAGATGGAGAGCCAGGTGGGCAGGACCGGCCAGGGACTGCATCACCTGCTTGATGGCGGCCCAGTCACGTTTTTTTTTAGTTTCCATCAACTGTAGTCAACCACGCTACAGGCCTTATGTCCCCCTCATAGTGCTTAGGCACTGTGCGAGGGGGAACGACCAGTACCCCGGGATTGAAACTTTCGAGGATCTAATGGATCTAATGGCCAACACAACAGGTCACATCTGAGGTGGCCGCAGCCACGAGCAGATTGTCCACGTAGAGCAGCACGTACGTCGGCTGCCACGGCGATCCTGCTGCACGTAGAGGCACTGGGTGGCGGAGCTTCTGGTGAAGTGCAGGCTGAAGAGGGCAGCATTGGCCCGTGCGTTCCAGGCTCGAGCAGACTGCTTGAGACCGTAAAGCGAGCGGCGCAGATGATGGTGCCACCAGTCATACCTTGTATTTGTGAACCTGTCCAGCACCGTCGAGCTTCTTCTTGAAGACCCACTTGGCCGAGATGGTATGGCGGCCAGGCGGGAGCTGGACTAAGTCCCAGACATGGTGGTGGGCTAGCAAGCACATCTCTTCTTTGGCGGCAGCAACCCAACATTGGTGTTCCAACTCCGGCAGAGCGACCATCTCCTTCCAGGAAGTGGGCTCCCTGGCCATGGCGCCGACCGGTGGTGCACAGTCAACCAGGTTGCCGAAGCGAGGCGGGCCAGGACTGCACCCAACTGAGGTGGTGGCACTCCATGTGTGGGCCGCTCAGATCTTCTGATTGGCGAGGAGGTAGATGGGATCCTTATCATGGTTTTTGCTTTAGCCGGCCGACCACAGCGGGCTGAAGTGCGCAGATGAGCAGTGGCACCCGAGCTGGTCATCTCACCCAAGACCAAACTGAGCCCTCACTGTTGTCCCTGCCAGACAGGTATTCCTCATCATCGGCGCTGTCCACAGCCGGAGGCATACCACTTGGGCCATCAAGATCATCCACGTCCAACGACTCAGCAGCTGACCACTCCCATGGCCCACTGCTCTCAGCAACAGATGCAGGGCTCGCCTTCACGGAACCAGACAGCTTGATGGCAGATACTGGTGAGACAGCCGGCGTTGATGTCCCAGATGAACGACGCTGTGGAGAAGCCGGCTGGCCATCATCACTGCTGTGGCTGGAGATGCTGGGAGCTGCCACTCCACCAACACTCTCCACCGTAGGAGCCATATGAGGCCAGGCTGGGCCACGCTGCTCCAGGAAGTGAACCGACCGGGCGATGCTCACTCTTCCTGACTACCGGTTGAGGAAATGGTAGCCTTTGGAGTGAGGGTCATACTCGACAAAGACACCCAGTTTGCTGCTGTCGTCCCACTTCTTCCAGCCCTGGTGTGGCACCAGCGCGTAAACGGCCGTGCCAAAAACACGCAGATGGGCCACGTCCGGGATGGAAGTTGATTCTGCAGGTAAGCCACCATGGCCACTGCCTCTCCCAGAAGCACATGGGCAGCCTGGCATCCAGCAGCATACATCTTCCCATCGCGGTGAGGGAGGGTTTCTTTCTTTCCGACACACCATTCTGTTGGGGCGTGTGGACCATCTTTGCAACGTGCTCCACCCCCTCTGCATGGAGGGAGCGCTGCAAGTGGTCGACGGTGAATTCGGTCCCATTGTCTGTTCACAGGATGGCCAACGCCCATCCAAACTTGGAGGTCACAGCGGCCACGAACTCCTTCACCACGGTGGCCACCTCAGACTTCTTCTTGAAGAGGCGAATCACCACAAAATGAGAGAAATCATCCACAAACGAAACAAAGAAACGACACCCACCCAGCGTGGGCCGATTCATCGGTCCGCAAACACCGGTGTGGATGAGTTGGCTGGGCCTCCTGGCCCACATTGCCTTGGTGGGGAAGGGGAGGGCCACCAACTTGCCTTGTGTGCATTCATGGCAATCACATCGACACTCGGCAGCACCGGAGGTGGAGATCTGGCCAAGTCCTGTGGCCAACCTCTCTCATGAGCTGCTGGATGGCGGCTGCATCCCGATGACCAAAGCGCCTATGCCACAATTGCAGGGTGGATGCCACATGAGCAACGTGGTGCTGCTCCTGTACGCTGGGAGCAGATGGCTGCTGCTGGCTCTTATCTAGCCAGTACAAGTCGGGAGGGCCTGAGCTGCACTCATGCAGCACCAGGCAACCATCTTGAGTTGAGACGGTGCAGGAGTTCCCACTAAAGAGAATGTCCAGGCCGGCGGCCATCATCCTGCGCATGGAGAGCAGGCCGACCCCCATCTCGGGTACATGGATGGTTCCATTGTGGCTGGTGCCACCGTCGGGGAGAGTGCAGGTCAAGGCCACCTGACCCTCACCGGAGGCATCCAGCTGGGTATGATCCACCAGCACCACTGGACTTCCTGGGGCTGAGCGGAGGTACCTGAACCGTCACGTGTCTGGTGTCATATGACTTGACACACCAGAGTCAATGCACCAGTGGTTAGACTGCATGCCACTCGAACTGTCCATAGAAGAGGCACCACAATCAGATCCGGTGCATGCCCGGTGGTAGGCCACCTCCGTGGCTGCAGCCAACCTGGCTGCTCCAAATGCTAAGTGACCAGAGATCTGGTTCAATTGTTGCTGTGGCTGCTGCTGCTGCTGGCCTTGCTGTGGGGTGGCTCCTCCAGAGCCACGGGGGCGACGGCACTGTCCACTGCCGAACTGGGTGGCAGGCTGCAGGTCAGGGCAGTCCAACTGCAGGTGGCCTCACCGACCACAGTTAAAACAGGAGCAAGTCTCTTGTGCAGGAGCACCTCCTCCTTGGCCAGCTGGAGCAGCACCAGCACCACCTTGGCACTTGGGGCCACTCTTCTTTTTATTGGCCTGCAGGGCCATGTCTCCGGTGGCAGGCTTCTTGGTGGCGGCCGGTTGACCCTGGCCAGGCTTGGCTCACTCTTGATGGTGCAGGAACTCGTCCTCGAGCTTTGTGATGATCGCCTAGGCCGACAGGGCTTTGGCATCTCCACACTCCAGCATGGTGATCAATGGGTCCCAGCTGTCCGGTAGGCTGGACAGGAGGACTGCCACTTGCTCCTCATCACTCACTGCAACACCATGCACTGTAGCCAGCTCTCTAACCATAGCCAACACCTTGTTGATGTGGTTGTTTTAAGGTGCCGGAGCTGAAACACACGGAATACATATGTTGCCTCAGTGTGAGCGAGCTGCTCCAGGTGGCCCTCTCGTAGAGGGACTTCAAACTAGTCCAGATGGTGAAGGCTGGCTGCTCTTCTATGGGTGCAGGGAGGCACACACATCTCAGGGCCAGAGATTCTCAGAATCATAGCCGACCTGGCCCGGCTGTTTAGCCAATCCCAATCCTTGGGAGCCGGTTCCAGCTTTGGTTGAGTGGCAACCTGCCACAGCCCTCTCTCATCCAAGAGAGCAGCCATCTTGGTTTTCCAGAGCTTATAATTTGTGGAGTTCAGCAATGGAACATAGCCTTCTGAACTAGTGTGGTCACCTTTCTGGTCAGCCATCTTGGCTAACACAAGTCAGGCACCCAACAAATTAATCAGTTGCTGGATAAAATCTCACTGGCCCAATGCTCCTCAGATAGAGATCCAGGAACTCTGGACCAACCTTCTATGTGTGGAGAGGTCCAGAAAGTTGCTACCTACTTTCCAGAAATAGAGGGGCCCAACCTTCTATTAATGGAGAGGTCCAACTTTCTCAGGTACAATGGAAACACAAAGTCTAGCCCAACTTTATTTAAAAAGTGGTCCAGAAGCTTTGACCCAACTCTACTCCTAGAATGGTACACAATTATTGGTCCCAATTCTCCTCCAGAATGGTCCCTAATAATTTGCCCCAATTCTATTTCAACTGTCAGCAGTTTTCATTTTTCACTAGCTGCAGTGGCTGGGGACAGGGCCCATAACCTGTTGAAATCCGGGTGGAACTGTCCACTGCCAGCTAGTTGGAAATTAATATACTGGTGGCAGGAACACTAATATTTGCAGGCCTAACTGTTAACTGACTAAGAGCTGAGAAAGGAACTGGCAAAAAACATTTTTACAGAATTAATAGCACGACTTTAATTACTGGCTAGAGTGAAACATCAGAACGACTGTATTCATCAATGGCATAACATAGTGTGATAATGAACATCAGTACGACTGGCTATTTATATGCATGGTGCTGCGTCACCATGCTCACTAGAGCGAGGCGACACATCACCATGCACTTCCAATCAAATGGTGACACACGGCTCACTCGCCGCCACCGAGTCGACCCTTGGACCCAGTGGCAAGCAAGCGAGCACAAAATCACTTGGAGGTGATAATCCTCCAACAGCAACAGAAGTGGGTGAATAAAAAACTGCTGCTTTGGAGTGTGCGCTCATGGGTACTGGTTGTAACTTGTGCATATGCAACAGAAGGTGGTCAAGAAAACATGATGTGGTGTTTGTGGATGGTGCAAACATCTTGCAGGGAATGTGAATGGGAGTCCCAAACAACATATTGGCTGGCATGGCACCGAAGTCTTCTTTGAGTGTTGATCTGAACTTGAAGAGAATCATGGGAAGAGTGCCTACTCAATCAGTGATGGTGTGTGCAATGGTTACCACTTTAAGGGTGTGGTGGAAGGTTTCCACAAGCCCATTTGTCTGTGGCTGGTTTATGGTGGTATGCTGATATCAGCATGGTGCCAAGGAGATTGCTGAGTTCACCAAACAAATCAGATTCGAAATTATGGCCCTGATCAGTGGTGATATGCAGGGGACAGTCAAACATAAATTGTGTGAGAATGTCCAAATGATGCTGCTGGTGGAAAAGTAATTATCTCCTTTCCCTGTGAGGGCAAAAGTGAGTGGCTTGTGAACAGTATACTCTGTAAAGGGTCTGCCCTCAAGGAAATGGTGAAAGAGCAGCACTCTTGCGTAAGACATAAATGTTGTAGTTGTGTTGTGGGCCTGTGAGTTTGTGCAATTAAAATATGAGTGGCTTCCATGGTGCATTATGGGAAGCTTGCTAATGCAAGGTGGTGCCTAGTGCATTATCTGAGACATTTACAAAAAGAGCCATTTTGAGGTGAGCAGAAGGGAAAATTAGCAGGCAAGCCATGGCAAGAGAATCCCAAACTGTATAGAAAGCAGCATGGGTGGGGCAATCCATGGTACCTGGTGCTTGTCGTTTTTTATTGTTAAAAAAAAGATTGTTTAACCCTTTAACCAACCAATTGATTAAACCCTTTAAGCATCAGCGTCACATATCCGTGACCATGTGATTCCGCATACCACCATCAAAGGTGCATTGAGAGAAAATGGCCTCACCCATGAAACTGTTAATTGTGTGCAATTCGGCAGCTGCCGGATTGTGTAAATAACTGCCAAATTATGCCGGATAGTGATGAATAATAAGTGCTGGATACAACATGTCTCATCCAGCAGTGATTTTGGTCGGCCAAAATTAGGCAAAGTGAAGTGCAAGTGTGTGTGTGTCCAAAGCCAGTCATAATGACTTTGTCCAGCTCTTGGCCATCCAGCATTCCAGATTTTGCTTCCAGGGAGTTCTGTGGTCCAGCACCACAGATAGTTACAGTGCTGACCCGAACCCCCTGGATATGGTGAAAGAGTTTGTGTGTGTCATGTGTTGCATGGTCATGCATCAAAAAGGAACCGGAATGCAGGTATGCTGCAACCAAATCTGGTCACAGTTCCAGGCCCAATCCGACATTGCTGGATGGGTGCTGGAGCTGTGACTGGCATACTGTGCCAGAAGAAGGGGTCTCCATCAGGAAGCTGCTGGACCAGCTTCTGGATGACCCCCTCCTTCCAGCACCACATGCTGGATTTGTGATTCCTGCGCCCATCCAGCATTGTCAAATTGGTGCTGGAGCTGTGCTGCCAGAATTTAAATTCTATGATCCCACCTGCTTTTCTGATCCTTTCTGCTCATGCAAAAACACTCAAGATATCCAAGGGGTCCAGCACAGCACTAATTATCTGTGGTGCTAGTGCTGGACCAATGAACCCCTGAATGCAAAAAACCGGAATGCTGGATGGATAAAGTGCTGTGCAAAGCAATATTACTGCCATTGGATGCACACACACACGCACTTTCACTTCACTTGGACAAAATCACTGCTGGATGAAGCATGTTGTATATATCACTTATTTACATGATCAGGCATCTGCCGGATCACGTATGATTGACTTTCATGAGTGCGGCCATTTTCACTGTAAAAATGCACCAAACTGGTAAAAATTATCCTCTGCCACATCTGTTGCCAGAAGCTGGCACTACTGGTGCTAAATTTGCATGTGGCTAATGATATATATGAATTATGCTATCTCTAATGATGCACTCCACATTTATCTGTATTTGGTAGATTTTTGCCACAATTTTTTTGACAAATGAACCCGTGTATACTCGGGATTACTAGCGGTATGTGGAATGGCAAATCCGAGTATACTCGGGCTTGCTAATAAAGAAAATTGAAATCTTGTGTAGTGACGAAAGTCTTGGTTGAGTTCGTACGTTTGTCAGTTGTGTTTTCGCAAATTTCAATTTTCTTTATTTATCTTCGAGAAGATTGTTTAACTTTCTTTGTTTAAACGATCTTGTAGCCGTTCACCCTGAGTTCGCGGCCAGCGAGTCATTCAATTTTAAATATTATTAATTCAGTTCGCCACTCGTGTTCGTCTCTTTTGTTCGGTCTGTCACGAAATTCATGTTCTCGATTAAATCACACAGACGTTCTGACAAAATCTCCCTCATTAGTAAATTATTCTAAATTGTCGAATCGGGTTTGTCTGGTTCGATAGTTCCACGAGTCATTTGTTTTGTGATTGATCTTTCAGGGCTCCCGAGTTACGTCATTTTAAGTCCCTAGATCGGGATCCGATTGGCGACGGCAAATGTGACGTCGTGCTCCAAGAGAAAACTTTCCTGCTCAAATTGGACGCCAGTAAGTTATTACTCATTGTCTCAATGCCAACTAAAACTCACTTTCGACTATGATCTCGACTATCGATAAAATAGTCCGCTGCCGCTGCCTTGGGTGGGAATCTCAAACTACTAACAATCGATAACTGCTCCTAACACGACGGTAAAACAACGGATAGCTTGTCATGCCGGAAAAGAGAGACTATTTGACGGCAGTTTCCCCTCAAGCTGGTGGATCAAGCGCAGATCATGTGATTGGATTCTACACTGTACATGTACTGAAACGCAATTTTAATCTGTTCAATGGCGTTCATGTTTGACGTCTAAACCACGAAGATATTTCAGCGTTTCTCGGTCGGTGGCGCCAATAGCAGTCGTACAGCAAATGGCTGCCACAAATGAGTCCCACGTCTTCAGGGTTGGTGTCACGCTCAGCAGAAAAATATGAGAGCGTCGTTTACCGTTGTCTCAGTGCTTCCCGACGACTTTCCGTCCATCAATCAAGCCATTCCCCTCACCCTCCTTGATATCTTCATTCATAAGCTGATGAATGAAAGGCGACGGCAGCCACCTAAGACCCGCACAAAGACAAAAGAGTCATTCAGAGACACCCAAGCGAACGTAAGACGTTACGCTAAGACGATTTGGTCACACAACGGGCGTCTTGTTGCCAATGCCACTTGTGACAGAATAAAAAAATAACCCCGGCGTTCTGACTATAAGCTCCCAGCCCGTAAGCCGCTTACAAAATTTGTAAACAATGTGACCAACACGTATGGGGAAGGGGGTTATAAAACCTCTCAACCCTAAAACCCCATTCCGATTAGATTGATTGAAAGGAACACCGAATCCGATCTATCTTTTCAACGCACTGAATGCGACCACCGAAGCGAGAGCGGGCAGAAGAAAATTATCGTCGTCGTTCCTCAAACTCCAGAAGTGACACTGGTCGGAATTATTTTTAAGCTACTTTTTTGCCAAGGACAAGTACAATTGGAACAATTCAAAATTAGTCGAACCCACTATTCTTCCAAAATCATGTTGAGGGTGAGGTTTTTGTAACGTGTGTGTTTGAAAGTTTCCTATTTTTTAACTTTGGAAAAAAAAATTTCTGTTGCGCCTCCATATAAATATTTTTTTGCCTTGTGTGACAGTGCCTCAAAAATTGCTTCCCGACGTCTTCCCTTTCCACCTTCTTGCCCTACAGCTGTCAATATGTATCATCACTTCTGCGATTTCCTCAATCTGTTCGCCAGCCAGCACCTCAACAATACCTTCACCACCAACACGCGTATGCTGTTGTGGGACACGGTCAGTTAGTTTTACATTTAAACATAGTACAACATTTAAACTGCATTTTTCGAGACTTTTACAATTGCTTGGCCGGGGAAAGCAAATGTTGAGGCGCTGCCTCGCCCGTTTCTCGTGATCATGATTGTAGATGGCGCTTAATTCAGACATACTTCTTTCTATTTACAAATATTATCCAAATATTATTCCAAAGAAATGGAGATCAGTAGAACAATGTCCGATAGGAAGACACTTTAATCCGTCAGGTACAGAACACGAATGGTGAATTCGTGTTTGGAATGATAAGACACTCTTCCAAGATTTAACTATTATATATCTCACAATTTTTTAACGTTTCAAGTCTCTTGATAATGGCCCAGCGGTCGAAAGTTCATGTTTTTATATTTCTCTGTACCGGACGTATTAAAGTATCTTCATATCGGACATTGTTTTACTGATCCCTATTTCTTTGGATTTAACTAGTAATATTTTCATTTAATTTACATCTGTCTCGGCGTGTTTCTGAACACTTATAAAATATTATTTAGCACGAACCGAATTTCGCCAAAAATATAAAAAACGGATCGATATCACGCACAGGAAAGGTCAATTACGATAATCGTCAGATATGGGAAAGTTGCCTTTGATGAGACGCGGAGAGAGTACCTCGCTACAAATGCGAAATGAAACTATTTACTAGATTAGGGATGAGCGGAATGCTGGACGCAAAACCATAATGGCGATAAGAGTTGGCGAAACTCTTCTAATATAATAATAGTAAACTATTATTTAAAATTAAAAAATTATAAAAACTAGAAAACCGGGGGAATTGACATTACAGATACGACGATAACGATTCACATCAGAAAATTTACCACATCCACATCTCCCGTGGAAAATTACTATTTATAATTACCCATGGTAGACAGTACCGGTGTCACGCAACACCACTTTGAAATAAAATAAAACTAGAGCATCTCGGACATGAGCGCACGTACTGGTAATGCGACCAAATTCGAAGGCTGCGAGATTACGAAAGAAAGCCAAAACGTAAAGTTAACGTAGACACAGGCAAAGGGGGACGGGGAAAAGAGAGAGGTGAAATCGTATTACTATTATTATATTAGAAGAGTTTCGCCAACTCTTATCGCCATTATGGTTTTGCGTCCAGCATTCCGCGCATCCCTAACCTATTTTCGAATACATTGGCGTGTATTACTCTATAATTGTGAAAACTATTTACTGATGAGAAAGATTTTTGTTAAAACGTCTGTACGATATTAAATCGAAAATTGGTGAAGTCGGCACAGCCCCGTGTTTATTCGGTGCTGTCCCGAATTAACCCTTTCTCGATTTGAAACTATTCACTATATAACTTGCCTTACCTAACTGACTAACACTAAACTCACACAAAACATAATATTTGGCGTAGGGATGCCACTTTTTTCTGAAGAATACAAGGAGGAGTCGAAACACAGGTCGGCACAACCACGTTTCCCACATCTAACAGTTACCACAATTGACGAGTTCTGTCTGTGACCTGATCCCGAAAAAACTAATAACCGTCAGACTCGACAAATTAATGTTCAACAAGGGCTTGCTTTCCCTCCCATACAGCCTATAAATTAGTATATACATATTTCTCATCACATTTCACACATTTCTTCATTATTCGGATTTTAATGTAATGTCAAATTCTGTGTGGCGCAGATCAGCTACCGGAGTAACTTCGAAGTCATGTGGAAAGTTTTCACCAGGCATCCGCTGCAGGATCTTCACGAGTACGTCGGCAAGACGGTAGGTGGCGCTAGTCACACCATTTTTGGATATACCGCTATCATTTATAAAAAATACAAGAAGGGTGCCTGGCTTTGCCTGGGTTTACAGTAACCACCAATGAAATAAAATATTAATTGTTTAAATTTACTGGCTATTTTACGTTTCAACAATTGTCTCATCTGTAACGTCAGTTTCTAGTTTTAGATCTCCTTAACAAATATCTTAGATACAACTGGTCGTTCGACCCCCGCCATAGGCCCCTCTCTTGGGGGCTGCTTGTGGG
>JAQGBY010006830.1:0-12548 GCA_034698785.1 Mycogona germanica | reverse complement strand
AAATTTCTTAATTAATCGAAACAATTCCACGTTGGGATGTGGGTTTTCGAAAATTAATTCCACGCTTAAAGGGTTAACACTGGACAAATGAAACACATAAATCGACTCCTAAGAGATATCTTGCCCTTACAGATATTAACCCTTTAACCGGCAAGCCCGTAACCATCACAGGCAAGAGAATCCGCATACCACCTGCAAGCCCGTGACTGTTACGTTTTCGCTTTTCAAAAAATTCGTAGCAAAAATCTACCAACCATAGAGAAATCTAGCCCACATGATTGGAGAGAGGGGAAAATGACGTTTCCAAAAATGCCGCACATCAGCAGGTTTGGTGGCGCCATCTAGTTTTTACATCCGGCAACGTTTTTGCTGGAGAGGCCATTTCTAACGTCTTTTCGACATTTTCGAAAAGTGCGATTTTGGAAATGGCGTCTCTCGCAAAAACAAAGTCACGCAAGCGTCCAGCAACTGCTGGATTATAAAGAATTGTTCCGAAAGTGTCGGATAGTGATCGTGAAAGTGATGTGAGTGCCGGGGACTAGCTGGAGGAGTTATCCAGCAGCTACAATTCAAGTGAAAGTGGTGAAAGTGACAGTGATAGTTACAGTGTGGACATGTCCAATGTGTGCATTTGGCGTTTGGTGGGTACTGGCTCCCGCCCCTGCTGCCATTTCCGTTCCAGGGAGTGCCGGGTCCCAGCTCCAGCATCACGGATAAATTTGATGCTGCATCGGACCCCCTGGACCTGTTCAAAGTGTTTCTGCAAGAGAAAATGGTGCACGAAATTGTGCAGGAGACCCACAGGTATGCTGGTCAAAATTTGGCCAGCAGATCACTGGCACCCAGCTCCCAGTTCCGGCGTTGGACAGACATGACCACGGACGACTTCTGGGTCTGGCTGGCCCTAGTGATCCAGCAGGGGGTGATCCAGAAGCCAACCATTGAAATGTACTGGTCCAGCAATGAGCTGGTCAAAACTCCCTTCTTCCGGCGCTACATGTCAGAGCACAGGTTCAGTATGATCACCAGGTTCCTGCACTTTGTGGACAATGACACAGTCCAGCAAGAGGAGAAGGACCACCCCTGCTTGAAGCTGCACAAGATCTGGCCAACCTACCAGAGCATGCTGGACAAGTTCAGAAATGTCTACACTCCAGAGAGGGAAATTTCAATAGATGAGAGCCTGCTCCTGCACAAGGGCAATCTTGGCTGGATGCAGTTCATGCCACTGAAGCATGCCCGGTTCAGCATCAAGCTGTACATGCTGTGTGAGACCAGCACCGGATATGTCTGGACCTCAATCATATATACCAGAAAAAGCATGGCTCTGGGTGAAAAATATTCGAAGAAGCCCTAGACTGTCCAGGTGGTGCTGAACCTGCTGGATCCACTGCTGGACAAGGGGTACTGCCTGACAGCTGACAATTTTTATATGTCCCCCTACTTGTCGGATCTGCTGCTCACCAGGAGGACAGACTCCTATGGCACCGTCCGGAGCAACCGAAAAGACCTGCCACCTGGACTCAAAATGACCAAACTCAAGCAGGGCGCGCTGGTGGCCTTCCAGCGGGGCAAGGTGCTGGCCATCAAGTGGCAGGACAAGAAGGACATCCACCTCCTGTCCACCGTCCATGACTGCACCTTCCAGGATGTGCAGTCCAAAGGAAAGGTGCTGGCCAAGCCAAAAGTTGTAGTGGCCTACAACCAGACCATGGGAGGTGTGGACAAGGATGACCAGTGCCTGACATATTATGACAGCATCCGGAAGAGGAGCCGGGTCTTCTACAAGAAGATCTTTCGGCACCTCATCGACCAGGCAATCTTCAACAGTTTTGTGACCAAAAAAAACTTGGTGGCCCTGCCAAAACTCTTTTAGATTTCCGTTTGCAACTGGTGAAAACTATCATCTTGACACATTATAAAAGCAAGATCCAGCAAGTTGCCAAGCCTGGCCGCCGGGCGTCCAGCGAGTGTCCAGCACGTCTGGTAGAGCGGCACTTTATCAAGAGTATTCCTCCCACCAACAACAAGGAATTTCCTGCCTGGACCTGTGCTGTATGCAACAAAAAGGTGGACAAGAAGGGAAAGAAAGTTCAAAAAGAAACGCGATTTTGGTGCCCATCCTGCAATGTCAGATTGTGTCTGGATCCGTGCTTCGAGGTTTACCATACGGCGCTGCACTTCTGACCAGGTAAGATGCAAATTTTGTCACCTTTCAGAATCACTAACTGTCACCTCTCTCCGCCTTCTAGGTCAGAAGTTATGATTTTTTTGTCAAACCGCAAATTAAATCAAAATCAATTGGCCGGTTGGGTGCGGGTATGAGAATATCAATTGGCCGGTTAAAGGGTTAAAGCTTGGCACTCTAGTTGCCGTATATCAACTCCTCGAGTTAAGTGTCACCCTGAACCTAGATGACAGCTACACTCCTAACACACTTTCCATTAAGGCCCTTCTGACATGGACCGTAACGCCGGTGCAGGCCCTAAACCTGGACTCTTATCCAACACACACTTTGCAGTACTGCTCACTCAACAAGAACAGAAACACTGGATAAGGCCTGGATCCACTTAATACTCCTCTTTGACACACACTCTGTGCTATTGTCCCCTTAATAAAAATTGTGAAACTGTCACAAGCTCTAAATTTGAACCCCTATCTAATTCACTCTATACGCTATTGCCCACTCAACAAAAATGGATACACTAAAGCAAACACTAAACCCCTTTACCGTGATTTACCGGAATCACTTTTACTAGAATCAAACTATTATATGTCCAACTACTAATTTGTGCTGTCATATACTAACCCCAATGCAATGTTTTAATCTCAAATCCACCGACAATATTGATGAGGCTTGGAACTACAATGTTATAAACCAAATTCACTCAGTTCCCACTCATCAAAACCCACCTGTACCTGGTGGTCGGATTTATTGATAAGCAGACAGCTGCACCAACTATTCTCAATCACACTGTCTTTCCCTATATCTGATGTATGTTATGTGTATTCTATGTGTATCCCTGGATTGTCAGATATATGTCTGTATGTCACCACCACCCAACAATCCAATCTATATATTTCCTATCAAATCTAACCTATCTTTTATCCCAAGAATTAAAGAAAATAAAGATGGCCTACTACCAGTCTAATATACCATGGCAAAGACCAACAGTGAGATCATCGCAAAGCTGCCGCTCAGGTAATCCAACTATTTGGCTTGGCCAGTCAGTGTCTTAGACTCTCTTTTCCTCCTTTCCCCTAGTGGATGAAATTTCCAGCCTTCTGTTGGAGGTCTGCTTTGAACAGCTTGCAGTCCTATCTGTTCCTTACCAAAATCTGTCTTTACTATCCTAATAATGGCGGCCCAATTGCCTGCTACAATATATATATATTTTTTAATCAACTGTAGCCAACCGCACTACAGGTCTTACGTCCCCCTCATGGTGCTTAAGCACTATGCGAGGGGGAATGACCAGTACCCTTGGATTGAAATTTTCGAGAGCCCACCCCGGGAATCGAACCCAGGACCGCCGAAACCACAGTCAGTCACTAAACCAACTGGGCCACGACGCGTATATTCTAACCTATTCAATGTGTGTGCCCCTAAGGGATCCCTTTCCTTCAGAATATCCCAAGATCCCAGATGATCTGTTTCTCCTTAGACTTATCCTAAAGGTCCAATGACCCTAACTCAACTAACTCCAAACCTTCCAGAGGACAAAGAGCCTTGTAAGGTGTTCTCAATACCTCACTAGGTTTTATACCTAAACCCCTATCCAAATTCAAGGTGTGAATATACCTTGTACCAACTCAAAAATGTGTGCAAGTCCCACACTTAATCAATCCTATACCTTAACTTTATGCAATTTTCCCACCCTGGTAGCCCTGTCACATAAATTGGAGCAACCAGACACCTGTCCAAACACAGCTTAATCTGTGCAAGTTGTGCCAGCAATGCAACCAGGTCCAGTGTTAAATTGCATAAATGAATTTGGTGGTAGACACCAGTAAATTGCACTACCAATGAATCTCGCAATCCCCGGAGTTGGATTGGATGGCCCCCATCCACGTACAGGGAATGACCGTAACCATAGAGATGACGCATAACACATGCAATAGGACATAAAAATTCAAAATACATCCTAAATATAATCTAGGGTATGATTTCCTAACTACCTACTCTATTGATTCCAATTTCAATTTAATAATATGTTAAAACATTAGGTATTAGCAACTTCAATGATGGCATACGCAAGTTTGACGATGTCTCATTGAAGTATATGCAATCGGTAACCAATGCACCACATTAATGCATAGGCAGATACTTAATTCATGAATTCATGTTATTGGAGCGCCAGATAATGCTTCAATTATCGCTTCGAATCAGCGCTTCAGTGAAATTTCAACAGTGATAGAATAGTTTCACAAACAACGCCATGGTACAAAAACAGCAATCCGAAATTCCTATTAGGCCAACCATTTGACCAACATTCTGCAAAAATATAGGTAACATACTTATTGGTGTAGGACCACTTTTTTTCAAAATAAACAACAAGAATTGGTCTTAACAACAATGCCCACCATCTTAGGTGTTTTGGTTGGTGGAATGATGGAGAGGAGGTCCGGGAACGATGCTCATGGAAGAGGAGGTCTGGTCATGAGGATTCGTGGAGATGGATGTTTTTTCTGTTGGGAAACAAAAATGAGCAAGGTTTAGACACACATTCTTAAGCGTTTAATTAATTAACTTTATATTAAAACTGAATGTCAGAGCTTTCCGTATGACAACGAATGATTCGATTTCGCAAGTTTGCAGCTTTAATGTGGATACAGATTTAATATCACCTCCACTCATTACGATCGACGATAGGTGACAAGCACATTATCACCGAAAGACGTCCTATAAAAGAGTGAAAGATATAATTTCTAAAGGTGAAAAATTCAGAAGCAACCTCCTGATTGCTAATTTCCATTCCCAGACTCACGTGACTTAGCCGGCCCAGTATACCCCTCATTATGCTTACCGTACACTGGCACTGGCCCTCATCATCATTCGTAAGTCAAATAAATTCAGCAAGCATGGTTATGGTTGTGTATTTCTGCTGAGGATAAATAAAACGGATAAGCAACACAGAATAATCTCATAGATCTTCGCCTGATGCTGACAAATGTTTGTATCTTGTAGAAAGATTGAGTACAACACCCGATCCCACATAGTCTCCCTACTGCCAAACATCCTGCCAAAATCCAGATGTTTGTGTCGCCCATTGAGATCAAGACACACATGAAAGATATATGTCTTGCAATAATTAAATTTTGAGTGAAAGCGTGGAAAATGTGAATCGAATGCAAACCTAGTGCGGTATAACTTGCAACTACTTTTCCCCGAAAATTTAAAATTGCAGAGTTCGATGGGAATTTTTTTTGTTCTATGTGCACTTGCACCACCTATGCCTATACTTTTTTGTATTTTTGATTAATACCAATCATACCAGCATCGGTGAATGTAGGCTTCGTCGCTTCCTCATGAAATTTCATCAGTTAGCGAGTAGAGGAGGACGTCATTTTCATTCGCTGAGGAACGTAACAAAAATGAAAAATTAATTTCTAAGAAATTCGAATATCGTCAGACTAATGACATGGCTTATGTGTTAGGGACAAGACTATCTTCGCTAACTGTTGTGTCGTATATGAATTATACTAATTATCGGACTGTTAATTTTGGACTGCTTGTCAATTAATGAAATGTTGAAATCGAAAAATTTCTAAGATGTTGACAAACGAATGCTGACTCTGTTATTCCTCTAAATATTCTGGTTGAAATTTTCTAACTACCTAATTTTATCATTCGGAGCTTAATGCACTTATGCATAACATCATGAATGGTGTTGTCATTGACCAAGAATTTCTGATGCCAACATACAAAAATCAGCAAAGCTGATAACTCAATTTGTCTGAAAAATGGATCAGCGAATTGCGCTTCCATGTGGATTTATCGCAAATATGTTTGGTAATTTAAACATATTCCCGGATGCGAAAATAATATTCTAAAGTTGCGCTCATACCGATGGAGCAGTCTCTCTTGATAGTTGTGTTGTGATGGCATGCTCGCCATATTCTCACGAATTATACCATCAGTGGAAGAGTAAAATTTTGGTGAACTGGTCGATGAAGCTAAGTATGTGGTACTTATTATTTTTGACTAATTAACGTTTGGCGAAACATCGATTTGGTTTCTGGTGACAATACCATTCTCATAAAAATAGTTTATTTACTTGAGATTTATTTGAGATTCGCTATTGTCGGTTGCCATTATCGGATCCCGCTGACTATCTTTGCTAATCTGTGGGACAAAGGGACCACCCACACCAAGTTTTTGGAATTGGGGGTGGTCACCACTATTTTCTTTAACAAAATTGAAAGAAGTTCTGTGTCTTTCGTGTCGTGTTTACCACATTCGCGCGATCAAACATACAACATGGGACACAAAAACCTTTTTTTCCCGAATTTATCCATATTATATTGTAATGTGGATAACAAAATTTTGACTGATTTTCCTAGCGCTGCCTCATGGCCATTGTCCATGCGTTCCCACCCAAAGGCCTATCCTGACACTACATTGTGTGAGACTAATTTAAGCTATTTGGCGACATAATTTTATGTCATTGGGCTACAATTTATGTTACAGTGTCACGTAAGCGGTACACCGTTACTTATGGGATTGAATATTGCTAAAATTCAACAATTTTACCTGGTTTTCTTCATCGAGAAATGCAGAGACGACGCCAATGCTTGATTTTCGTCATGGCAGCTAGATGTTTATCTTAAAACTACGTCATTACAATGGCCACCAACGCGTAACCATTTGTAACGGCGGGTCCTTAGATGGTTTTGTCGCTAATGTTAGGGACTTGGCTATGTGCTTTAACTGCTTTTTAAATGAGGCTAAATAAATTTGCTAACCTTTAAATAATTGTTGAATATAATATATTTGCTAATACCGCCTTAATATGTTTGATGCAAAAATTATAGTGAATGGCATATTATAATGACGTCACTAACGAAACAGCCTCACATTCAGCTTGCATTGACCAAAAATTTGGCAAACGGCGCCAATTATTATTTTGGCGCGGTTCATGCATCACCGAATTAATAATGACAGATAAATAATGTGGATATAAAATATGCAAAGAATATTTCTTAGAATATTCTTCTAAGCTAATGTTGATTATTGTCATATATGTTGAATGACGATATTGATAATTTTGGTGTTGGCGTCATATTATAATGACGTCACACCCTAACCTAAAGCTTAAATGGGTAATGTCATACTTGTACCAGCAAAAATAGGGGCAAACCATTT
This sequence comes from Mycogona germanica, assembly GCA_034698785.1. Taxonomy (NCBI): domain Eukaryota; kingdom Metazoa; phylum Arthropoda; class Diplopoda; order Chordeumatida; family Chordeumatidae; genus Mycogona; species Mycogona germanica. The sequence continues at coordinate 5,182 of JAQGBY010006830.1, read as the reverse complement.
ACGGGATTTGTCCTAATATAAATCTTGGCTTACAAAATGCCCTAACCTAAAGAATTCTTGCTAATATTTATGGATTTGCAAGCATAAACAATTTTGCGATATTTCTAACTATTCCAAGTCAACATTGAATGGGTCGAGCGGGTAGCGGCTGACCCAATCTAATTCGATTGGAGGATTCTGCAGGACACTTTCCTGTTGAAAGCTGTCCTGCCCAAAACTATAGCTAGTCCTACCATCACTTCCACCAGCTGATCGAATCTGAGTAAGGGCCTGCAGATTCAAACCTTGGGGAATGTGAGTTTGCGCATTTTTAGTGCCAAAACCTTGATTTCTTGGCATTAAGTTATTTTGGATGCATGCCTTACTACTGATAGTGTTGTGCCCCTCCAAAATTATAAGTGGAAACAAGGTAGGCTCCAACATATCAATATCTGAGTCCATGTCTATTGCTATGATAGGGTCCTTTGGAGGTATTTCTTCCTTACTTTGGGAGATACTATTCATTCCCAAATTAAACAAATTAATTGTTTCTGGTCGAGATTGACAACTGTCCAGGTGCAATCTATCGGCCATTAGGTCGAACATTTCCTCCCTTTCTAGTTTGCCGATCATTTCTTGATCACTGTCTGAGCTATCATTTAATATCATTTAATTTCTCAAAATGATTTTCTGGTTTCCCATAATCATTTTCTAGATCTATTACTAAAGTGGCTAACTTATCAGTGGGATTAGTTTTGTCCTTATCTTGGGTAACATGACTATGAAATCCTGACAGCTTCTTACAAAGTTTAGTCCAAACCACATTAAATGGGTTCATCATAGCCACTCTAGAAAACGTGGGTTTCTTTCTGCTAACAACATTTGTTGGTTGGTTTGGGCCCCACATTGGTCTACGTACATTCATGGGGCCTAGCACCTCTATTCTTTTTAGTGTAGCTATTTTGTCATCTAAATTAACTACAATAATTGAAGGATGTTTTAACAAATTGGTGGAATATTTTTGCTTACCCCACTTCTTCTAGCGCTGTTTTCATTATTTGATTTATGGTTTCACCTGGCAGTCCAGGTATGCTCAAATAAGGAGGGTCAAAATCCGGGTTCCTTGTTGGTATGGGGTAAATTATGCCGTATCCAGGTAAGCGCCCTTGAAGATTTTGTAGGCTCACTTGTTAGGAGTTTGAGTAATCCATTTTATGTCCCCAAGTAGGACATGATTTCACTACACAAGAAATAATATCTGGAATGACATCCATCTATTCATCCTCTTCCTGGTGTGCTGAAGTTGAAGGACTTGGATCCTAATTTACACAAATCTGGTTTTTATCAACGAACTGAGATGTTGTAGAAGGTAATTTTCCTAATCTTGTTTCCTTACACATTTCACAGTTACAATATCTATTGTTGGGGTTATGAATTGCCCTATATTGTCTAGCATAAATCTGCTGTGTCATAACTTTAACTTGTTCACTGTCTATCTCATCTACTTTCCTCAGTCCTTTTTTGACCTGCTTACTATTTTTCTTCACTGATAGCTGTGGAGTGGGACCCATTTTGATTTCTGTATTAACTAAATCTGCACTAGCTTCTAATCTAACTGGAACTTTAGCACATTCACAGATCCCTCTCTGAGTTAAAATGATTTTACTTGGACTGTTATTGTTTGTCCCTTTAACTTGAGCAATTTGAGGGGGCTGAACACTCTTGATTTTTCTGCTAGCTTGGCTTGCAGAAAACGAATTCAACTGAGTGTACTGACTTGGAGAGTGATTGGCCTCCATGTATTTACTCTCTGCAAATTTAGAGTGTTCATCAGTGCTCCCTTGCAGTTCCAAAAAGTTTGGGTATAAATTTTGATGGTTGCAAGTGTCTGAATGTATTGCTGGACTGTTGTAGACTGATCAGATTTATGTCTTAAGCTACTTATTGAACCTGGGGTGGCCTCTCTAATTTCTTTCTTGCTCTCAGTTTCTGTCTCTGTTGTGACTGAAGCTACTCCTTCTGTGTTTCTCCAGGTTGGGAGTATCACATTAGGGGTGAGCTCCATTTGTTTTTCCTGACCTATGGGGTCGCTATTAAATGATCTCAAATTACTGTTGGTCGATACATCCCACCCCCTTACTATAGTGGGTGGATTTTCTGACTGCTGAATCATCTCCCTAGGTTCTGCTGAATAGAGAGGTGATTGCTCTCCATGGAAAATATAGTTCTCAGTATCAGTGGTAAACATTGTCATTTTTGGTTGTGTGGTTGATTTAATGTTAGTGTTATTTTGAATGATTTGGGCATAATCTAAATTTCCTACTTCTAACTGTGATTTAGCATCGCATTTTTGGTCGTTTTGAGAAGTTGAGGTCATGAAGGTATGGTTATCAGGCTCATAATTTTTAGTTAAATCTGGTTTTTCATCAAAATTTAAATTTAAAATAATTTTCTGATAAAAATCAGTGCTTAAGGCACTGCAATCATTTGTTTTCTCAATATATTCCTTCAAATAATTGTCTAGCATGTTAACTTCGCCAAATAAAGTACTAATGACTCCAGTAACCTTTAACTCTAATTGTGTATTTAAATATTTCAGTTTTTAGAACCTGCAGTTCTCTCAAGCCTTCAAGAACAACATCCCAATTCGTCCAGTCATTAGTTCTTTCAAGGTAATTTCTTATTTGTTCTGAAATTCTACATATTTTGTGACGTTTGTCTGTTATCATTCTCATGTAAGAAGCTAACGCGGATGTATTTATCTGAATTTGGTCCTGTAATTTCTGTTGTCTGTTCCTCAAAAATAAAATTCTATTACGTTTTTCTATTGCAGATTGATTGGGATCTTGGCTCCATGCTACACTTCTCACAGGTGGATGAACCTCTTTGGCACAATTGTCCAATTGCACAGGTGTGTGGGTCTGTTTTGGTTGATCTTGCAAGATTTGAAACACCGCATCACCAAGTTCACTGTCACTAAAGCTTTCACTGTCACTAATTAATTTTTTTCTTGGATTATTTTCAGAAATATCCTGTTCCTCATCTGGTATGTTGGCGGCAACTAACTCTAAAATTCGCTTTGTCATCTCAGGTGAGTTAAGATTATGTGTTTTGGATAATTATCATCCTTGTCAATTTCAAGACACACCCAACATTCTTCTGTTTTTTCTAAATAGTCATCTACAATGCAATATTTTTGCTGTAGATTCGAATTTCCAATGTGTTCATTGCCAAATTGTTGTTTGCTGCATGGTTCATTTTCCTTATCACTTGTTGAACCACTTCTTGAGCCAAAATGAAAGGGGTTTTTAGTGAAAATTGTATGTTCATCTTCATGTCCAGTACAATTTTCAACTTTAATGTTATAAAAATGAGAAGGTAATTTTGATTTTTTTCCAGTTTTAGTGTCAATTGAGCTGCAAACTGACTCATCACTGGAATTGCTTCGAGAGTTTTTCTGCAAATTGACTCAATAAGTTTCAAAATCTTGATCAATTTTGTTTTTAAAATGTGGTAAATTAACTTGAGCACCCTTCACCTTAGTATGAATGGTGTTCTGATCTTGTGGCATGGTAGGTTTAGCCAAAAATTAGTGCCATTTGATCACATTATCATGTAAATTTTGAATAGACATCTGATTTATTGGAATAAATCTGGTTTCTCTCTTGTATTGGAGGGCTGATCCTTCCGTTTCAGGTAATTTTACATTAAGAGTTTGACATTTATCATTGTATCCACTGACACGTTAGCGATTAATTTTAGAATTGAGCAGTGTAACGTCAACGTCTTCACTCGCCATTTTAACGGTAAGCCGAAATTCTCTATTTTTTCGTTGATTTGAATTTTGAATTTCTTTATTTTGCAATTGATTTGCAATGCAGAACAGTTCTTGTTCCTCTTGACTTCTTACGTAATCTTGTACTCTCTCAATATTTTGCTCAAATATTAAATATTCCGTGTATGTGTTGTATACTGGATTAAAAAATCTTGCTCTTATAAATTCATTTAACTTATATTTGTAATTTTGATTTATTGCAGCTTTCGAAATATGACATTGGTGGATGAACAAAAGTGCCTAAGCACTGAGAGTGGTACAGAATCTTCCTGTTGTGATCCGTCACTTCAGTGAATTCATCATCATCATCAACTAGAGGTGCAATACCAGGCAAAGTTCTCACCAATCTCTCCAAATTTTGTAATGGTGTGTGTTGTTTGGAACTGATTAAATTTTGAATTGTACTCTCCTTTTAAAGGACCCCCAGTATAATTTTCATCTTCTACCTTGTTGTTTTACAGAAAATAAAAATCATGTTGATGTTGTACTTGAATTTGTTGTCTTAAATCGTGTGGGTCATCAAAATTAATTTGATATGTGTCTGATTTCTCAATGAAATGGTTACTTTTCCTATTGTATGAAGGATCATCTTGTGGTATTGTCATTTTTGGGATATAACTGGGTTTTTGATATGGGTGAGATCTCTCTCTGGGTACCCTACATATTGCTCCCGCCCCTATCATTTGCAGATTCACGCTTGGATTACTCGGACTGGAGCCACTCTTGGACTGTGAAGTCTCAATCTTAGTATCCGGCCATGAAAATTCCTGTTTTCCCTGTTCTTCTAACTTAAGTTTCACGATGTTCCCCTCTAGATCTTGCAATGTTTTCCTAATCATATCACTAAGCCCTTCCGCAAGATGGATCAATTTCCACTTTGGCATTGCCTGTAGATGCTGATTTCTCCTCTTCTTCCGACTCAACCTCCATCCCTTGGACAGGTGGGAGAGGCAACCTCGGTTTATCTAGCCTAATGACATACTTGCCGGGTGTAGTCACAAGCAGAATTGAGCCTTGCACCTCTTTGTTACAAGAAAATGAACTGGCTTGTTCCAGAATTGAATGTAGTTTCTCTGAGTTAAGACCACATAGTTCACCCAAACCAAATTCATGTTGCAAAATCTTGGTAGATGTTTCAGGAGAATCCTGAATGCATGTGAGACCTTCTACATCATTATCAGATGCGCGTGAACCTGTGTTAACCCTTTCGCCGGCAGCGTCGGGATGATCCCGACGCTGCCAAATGCAATTCCTACGACAGCATCGGGATCATCCCGACGCTGCACTTTGCCGATTTTTCAAATCTCCCCCGCTAATCGCACAGTCATGGGTCCGACACCACCGGAATCCCGTTTTCACGGCCTTTCC
>JAQGBY010006829.1:0-12550 GCA_034698785.1 Mycogona germanica | reverse complement strand
TGAAATCGACACGTCCTGCGTTTGATGTGGAGACGCCATATTTTGTTTTCAGGCGATTAGTAAGAAACTTTAAATGTTTAATTTATTAAGAAACAATGAAAATAGATATCTGAAATTCCGTCGCTGGCGACCTATTTGTGAGGTCAAATCTGTAGGTACATTTTAATTTAATTCCGTTTAGATGTTCGTAGGCGGCGGTTTCCGTTTAGATGTCCCGAACGGACACTTTGTGTATTTGGGGTATTTGCTTGTGGTGACAAGACTTCTGATTGAATTTGGTGGTTGTGCACGTGATGACAACTGGAACAAAATAGTGCAGGCCCAAAGAGCATTTCTGCGAAATCTAGTGATTATCCGAAGCACCAACATAAACCCATAACGCATGGAATTCTTATCTAATTAGTTTCAAAACTTGTACTCGATTGATCCATCCCATTTCAAAGAATCCGTTTTTTAAACATTTTTCATCCGCTTCGAGGATTTTAGGCCTGGGCCGGCTGGCCTCGATCGACCCGAAGCAAAAACCCACCGCATATAACTGTAAACTACGCGGCGCGCTGCATCCTGGGGGATTCCTGATCCCGGGGCGGCGGTTCAAAAACGACACCCACACATATGGTGAGGAGGAGAGGCGACGACGAAAAGGGGAAATATATATATATATGTACGTGAGATGGGTAGCCATGGATGCAAACAAAAAAAATGTCGGGATGGACTGAGTCTGTGCAACGGACCGGGCGGCAGGACTCTCTTCCGACACGGGGACTTATTCTGTGAGGGACCAGTTAAGCTATAATAACGCGGTCGGTTTATTTGTGAGGGTTGGCAAAATGTCTGATCCCGTAGAGGGGCTTCGGCAGGCAGACAGGATTAGCAGTTCTCTGGGGTCACCGGCCTTATTTTAGCGGAGGGTGATTTCGGTTTAAATATCGGAAAACAAACCTCGGGTCGGATTCAGTCAAAATAACAAAAGATAATCGCTAAAGTTTTAAGTAGCACCGGCGAAAAGAATACTCGCATCTCACATCATCACTAGATGGCGCGTTGCTAACGTCTACCATTGTTCGACGTTGGTTAACTTCCTTTTCCATTTTAAGAATTCTCTTTTTAGCGAGTTTCAACCAATTGGAGGACACCATCATTGACATGGTTTCAGTCGAACGTACACTCGGTACATTATAATCTTCTGCGTGCACTCAGAAGAGAACAAGAAGAGTACGATGATGAAAGATGTCAGCATGATACTAATTACACTATGAGGGGAGGCCTGATCCACGCCCTTGGCCGCGGAATTTTTTTTATCACTATCCCTTCGCTCGCCCCCCCCCCCCCCACTTTAGGTCTGAAAATGAAATAGGACGTCTGGCAGCAATGTCTAAACTTGTCCCGAGAGAGTGAGCCGGGACTAGTTAATATTCGGTACTGAAATAAATAAATGGCAGACAATCTTGCAAAGCTAGCAGCTGTCCGAACCACTCTCCCCTCCCACCCTGACGTTCCTCAACTCTCCCACCCCCAGCGGTTCGCAAACTGATATGTGAAGTGGACACATTGTTACAAAACGTTATCCCTAGATGGCGCTCTTCACAGCTACCTTCATTCAAAGCCATGATGTCAATTTTGGATTTTGTTTTCATGTTTGATGGAATTACTGCATTTGTCGTTTTTACTTGTTGGAACTCAGCCAATGGATGTGCGCCAGTACTGTCAAAATGCAGATTCCACTAGCGAATTTCGTAACCACACTCCGCAACAAGTCTAAAATTGCTAGCCGCCCAAAATTGCCACCAGAAAAAAAAAAATGAGCAGCATTATTACCACGACCAACGTGGGGATTTTTGTCACAGCAGAAAGAAATGCTACGTATTTCAAAGGATGGACTATTTATTGGGTACGCAGATGGTGGGCCGCTGCTTGGCACACCCTCGGTCAGAGCATCCCATATAAATATGAGGCGAACCGATAAACGTCATTTGTATTCCAAGACGAATTCAATGCCATGTGTGTTGTTTAGTTTTGCCGATAAATGCCACCTGCTCATCGATCTGACGGGGTTGGCGGGGAAATATAGATGGCGTGGAGACTTCTTGCTGCCGCGGGGAGACGGATAAACTGACTTGCTGTATTCTTATTTTCCCCCGTATACCCACCAACCCCCTTCCACAGAAGCCCCTGTGGCTATTCCACCAGAAGATAACAAGAAAGAAAAATAAAGCGTCTCAAAATAAATAAACATTTGCTTCTAGAGTGGACAGGGATTTTGAATACAAACGACACTGAAAAGCATCAATGTCTAATTTTTTGTGACCTTATTTGGAGGTCTAAATCGGGTTTCGAAAATCGAATTGACTATGCCATTGGCTGCCTGTAAGCGGAATTTCAAAACTTCCTCGAGAACGATATCGAAATTTTTTGTTTTCCCACCAATTCAGGTTACAAGAATATTATAAAGAATATTTCGGCACAAGATAAATGTAGATAGAATATGAATTGTTGAATAATGCTTGCGTGTTATACGAATTTATATTGATACACAGACCACTGATGACAGTTGCCAACTGAAAATCGCCATTTTAGTTTTGCATCACTTTCTTTTGAAGTGGCTGTAGTTTGGGAACCATTGCTTTGTCTGTTGTTGGACGCAAAATAATTTTGGGGACACAGTCATGGCGGCATCGTCTGGAACGGAAGAGGCAAGCCACATTTGCCGCACGTAATATGATGAGTATGGGCTCATATAAAAATTGCCATTTAACCTAACAAGCCGCAAACCCCCCCCCCCCAAAACCCCCCCCCCACCCCCCCTCTCTTATTAGAACATTCCATTAGGAAAGCTAAATGGAATAGCGGATGGACCCCCGCTATATCCACGACCATCGGCATGGATGGCGATAAAAAAAAATGTATATGGTCCATATTAATGTACCGGTGGACCAACACACAGAGAACACAACGACCGGGCCTTCGCCAAAGATGTTGAACGTGTAGAGGAAAGAAACCATCAATTTGCCGCAGTTGTGACGTCAATATGTCAAGGGGATACGTTTTCGAATGCAAATATCGGTAACGCCCATACCAACAACAAGATGAAAAAATCTTTTAACAAAAGTAAAATCCACTATAAAAGAAGCCAGTCTAACAAACGGGGAAGGTGTAACTGCCGAAATCCAAAAATGATCTACGAGAAAATAGGGGGCGATTGATAAAATGCTGCATAATTTCCAATAAAGATCGGTACTTCGATTCTAACAAGTTGTCGACAATGATTGTTAATTAAATAATGATCTAAATGAATTAAAATAACTTGAAAATTTCGCAATAAAATGAAAATATCAAGGAAGAATTAAACTAAAAAAATTAATTTAGAAAAACATTTATCTTGTCCTGCCCGTTGCCATGGCAAATGATTAAGCGAAGCTTTGATGAACATTCGCGAAAATTTTCCTAAATTTTCTCGGACACGAAAATCGACACCAGTCATGGCATCGGTATTTCTCGGGGCGTCGCCTGTTTGTTGATGTCAGCTGCCGACCGAAGCCGGGCCACCTCTCTCTCCCTCATCCTCCCCACCCCTTTTACTCTCACCTAGGTGATGCCTGCACGTCGACATTCACCGTGCGGGAGGGGAGTGGGAGGGCAAGCGGCCACCCTAACAGCAGATGACGGACCGGGAGCCAGGTGGCATGCGCAGGGTAAGGCGCGCATGCCCACAGCGGACCAACAAACACAAGGCCAGAAAGAGAGAAAGTGCGAGAAAATGCGAGAGGAAATTGAAAGAATTCGTGAAAGGAAGACCGACATGACTAGAAGAAGGGGGTGGGGGTATATATGGGAAGGTTGGAAAGGGGGATTTCTGGTGGTGGGGACAGGGGGATAGGTGCCTGGATCGGGGTAGGACGAAAAGGTGAGTCAGGGTTAGTAGATCCGGCTGCCAACAACCCCCCTCCCCCACCTCCAACAGCCTATTGGTGAAGAGGCATATGCATCCAGTGAAACTTCATGAGACCCTGTGGCAATGCGTGGTGCATATTTCACGAACGCATATCGTATGAAATAATCAGAGCCGCAAAGCATGTGTGAAAGACCCGTCATCGGAGTTTAAAAAGCATTATTCGAGGGGCATACATTCACCAGTACCAGCCATCGAGTAAACGAGAGTCAGCGCCGGGAATCGAGCCCGGGATTGTTGCTCAACCGAGCTATATGATAGTATGTATGCATTGATTCGAAGGTGGAACAACCACACAATGTGCTCTACAGGGACGATTGAAACTGATCTCGTCCAATGACCATTAGTCATGATCATTAGCCAATCCGGATCCGGGCGCCATTAGTGACTTCAGGTGCCGTCTCCAGAACTTCTATTGCGCTAATGAACAGGGGGATCCTGCAGTTTCTAAATTGATACCCCTTTTAAGTGCCATAAATCTTTATTTTTTCTCCGAATCTCAGGGGCTAGCAGGTTCACACTGAGATGACCGACTCGAATCCAAAATTGCAGCTTTTTTTATTACATGTCCAAAAAATCCACTATTTCGTTTCTGGCTCTAAGCGCAACAAGAACATAAAATCTATAACACTGGTGACGTTTAGTTCTCTGGTCGGATACCACTGCTTACCTGAGAAGTCGTCTGCCTCCTCAATGCCCTCAAACCCCATAATCAACGCTGGAACACGTACTCGTGCCGTGGGGACAGGTGTTGGATATAGCAGCGATTTTGGTGCCAGCTTTTCTGTAATCTCGCTTTTATGGGACAAGGGAATGAATGGGGCAACGAGGAGGAGGGGGGGGGGACAAGGGGGTAATACCGGTTTGACCTTGACGATGGGGAAACCGGGGTTACCTTGGCCGAAAGGTGACAAAAGGTGACCTTGACCAAATGGGTAAGAGTGTGGGGGAAAGCCTTAGATGTTTAGGAGCAGCTCTTAGGTGAAAATTATCGTGCACAAACTGCATGCTTGTTGTATGTACTTTCGAATAGTATCTAATTCGTAGAAATATTTTATATAGTTTTATATTAGACACGAGATAAAACAATATTTGTCATAACCCAGTCAGTCTCGAGTATTGTACCCCTCGCCATAGTGCCTAAGCACCAAGATAAGTACAGAAAATCCTGTAGTGCAGTGACTACAGTGAATGGAACAAAAAAAAAAACATTCTCATGAGTTTCTAACAAAACAAAACAAAAAATCCGAAAAAAAATGTCTTGAATGATCCAATGTGGATGATCTGAAGTCCAGTAAGACACCGAGTATGTTTCCAGTTTCGGAAAATTTTTACAAGTTTTAATTTAAGACACGGAGTGTTTAACCTTTTCGCAAATCATGGCGATGTCTAATTAGGGTTTTTAAAAAATTGACTGAGTCAATTGTTCTTTTAGTAAAAACAGTTAAGGGCTATACAAAAAACTATGAAACTTTTTTATATTTATCGCAATGAAAGATTAACTTCATTAACAATTGGCGAGGTTTTCAAACGCTTAAACATACAGGCCTAAATTGCCAGGTAGGGAATGAGAAGGGGTGTTTCAGGTACAACGTACGACAAAATCGAAAGCGTCATGAGAAGATTAAAGGGGGGGGGGGGGGGGTCACCGGTGACACTATCGTACGACAGTGGGGGGGGGGGGGGGTTATTCCGTCACAGGTGGAAGGCGGATCCTCACGAGGGTAGAGGGGAAACATCGAGGTCGAAAGGACGCACGAACGTCAGCTTGGGCCACCGAGGCCCAACCATTTGACCGACGATCTACTGTCACCAATGACCCACAAGGGCTGCTCAATGTCATTAGACCACTGTCGTCCCGCGTAACAGATCACCTTTTCTGCACCACAGGTTGCCAAGATCATTTCGCGCCTTGAAATGGTAGAGAACGGGCCGTTCTCGTTACTGATTGGAACTGACGTAATGAATTCAAAATGGCCATCGTCACTTTACTTATATCCTTGTTACACTGGCGACCTTCTGAGCTTCGTCAAGATATCTCAATTGTCATTGAAATTTTGGGAAAGCGGGCTTTCGAGATCGCAGGCTCTATCGTCAAGTTCAGATCACGTGCCCGAATGCTCTTAAAAGTACAAAGCGGCCTCTTCAGCACATTCGAAATCGTAAAAACAATTGAGTTTAATCAAGTTTTTACTACCAGCGCCATCTGCCGATCTGTCGTTAAAACACGTTGAAATACTCTCGTTACACAAAGATGGGTGAATTTCCCTTCAAGAATGCACAGTAATACCTTGTCATGTCGACTTCATTCAGTGTATAAACTCACCCTGCACAAGCACGCTTGGATTAAGTATGCATGGCATATATGTAACGAGACCATGATTTGGTAATTTTCTTTGACAAAAGCATATCTCACATTCCGAACAGACCATCCATTCGGATCTACATGACATTAGAAAATTAAAATCCAATCAACCAACTAACCAATCAACTAAACCCCATGTCGTTTTCTTCCCCCCCCCCTCTGTTTAGAAAGGCGGAAACGTTGGTGAACCTCCCTAGCACACACAAAGCTTTAAAAAAAAATACCGAACTAAAAGTAGTTTTACCCCTGGATGCAGCGCCGCCAGGCATACCAATACAAATTTTTGAATTCTTGTTAGGTATGTGACATGTGTTTTTTTGTGGACCTGCATGTAGCAAGGCGGAGACTCGGAGGAAATGACGTTGACCGAGTTGCGAGTAAGTAGCGCGAGGGGGGATGATATAGCGAACGAGGGGGGGTAGTAGATGGGATGACGGAAGGCGATAAATTGGAGATTTTTTATGCATGACGCAGCCCATGACAGGCGGACAAACACAAAGCACACAATGGTGCCACGTGTGCTTGGCGTCCATTCTTACAAATTAAACGCCCATTTAGGAGAGAGAGAATAGCGAGTCTATTTCGGTGGAGGAAAAAACACCAGTACATATGGGCTAATAACGTACGAGTAGGAAGGAAAAAACCAAAGAAAGCGAGAACAAAAAAAAATTCAAGTCAGATTTCCAAAAAATAGGTAACGCTAGTCATACCATTGGCTGGCAGTTCGCGTTGTTCGCTGTAGCTCCTTACAACCTATTTTGAAAGGAAATTGTACCGCTGGTGGCGCTCTTAACGTGGCCAATTCGTACAAGCTCCGACTCCATTTTGTTTTTCGCGTTAGTCTCGAGGCCATAACAAATCAACAAAGAAAAAAATACCGATTTTTCAACTGTCATTGATTGAAACTATCCGGCCATTAAGTTAACAACTTTAAAGACTAACGAAAACCCAACAAAAAATAAAGTTTTTCATCAAAAGTTTCCAAATCAGTCACAACAAGAAAGTAGAAGAAAACCAAAATTTTGACCTGGATTTCACAGGTAAGGTAATGGTACCGGTACATGTAGACGAGAACAACGCCATTTAGTGACAACAGGAGATGCGAATAGGCTCTTTCAAGCATAATCCTAACTCGTACGAACCCTTTCTCAGAACCAACAGAAAAAAGCCGAACGGAAGTGGCCAACGCCAAGGGGGAGGTGAGGGGCGACGGTTAGGTAAGTCGATGAGTAGACCTGTGTGGGACTTGTTGTGGCATCCGAGGACTATATTTTGTCTACAGGTTGAGTAGGAAAGTGGGGTGGATGTCGAAATGGAAAGTGTGCGTGGACGTAGAGGAAGTGTGGGGAAGGGGAAGTGCTATAAAACAGTGTGGAGGAGGAGGGGGTGGAGAAGAAACGCTAGAAAGGACCGGGGAAAATGTCAAGAGTGGGGGTCGGATAACGTATAGAACTATATACACTGAAGAAAGAATTCACTATGTGTACCTGCATATTTGTATGTCAAATATTTGAAAACATTTCGCTGACATGACGGGGACTTTCGAACGAAGCTGGGTAATTTCTCTAGTACAGAATATTAATTACATAGAATAAATAGAGCCAAGTTAAAACAACAGCAACAATAAAACACTGAAGACAAAGTAAAGTGGAGACCCCCTGAGCCGTTGATAAAATAATTTTATAAGTGAATTGGAATGGGTTAATCTGACTTGTTTTTTTTTTTTTTTATAATCATCATTAAAGCATCGGGGGAGCGATAGTGAACAGCATCAACTGTGTTGTGTGGAGGACTCGTTTCTTGGATTCGTCAAAAGGTGAATCCGACCCTGTTTGGGATGGCCAGAAGGGTTTACTTGAGGGAGGGGGTTGGTCAACATGTTGAGGCGGCAGCGCTGGCGTCAAGAAGGAATGGGTGGAATAGGAGGAGAAACGTGGACCCCAGTACACAAATAGACAAAAAAATGAAAGGGGTGGTGGGGAGGGGGAGAAGCATTTGGTATCTGGCGCCGCCTGCCGCAAAACGCAAGGCAAAACAGATTTTCGGCACCGGCCTAGCAGCTGCCGTCCAATGGGTGGGAATGGATGTCGCGCCCTCTGTCTTCAGGGATGACGTCGTTAGAGCTAAATTTGCCGACGCAGTCAAATAAACCCGCTAGAAACGTCGTTGACATACAGCGTATGAAAATGCGCGTTGGAAACAAAACGAAAATTGTAATTATCGATTCTGTGATCCAGAAGGGCGTTAATAATTGCTCCGTCGAGCGGAAAATCTTTTATCTGCATAATGGGGGGAAGCGAGTACACGATCACATGGTTTCTTTCAAGACAAGATCTACTGGTTCGGAGAGGCGAGCTTATACAGAGTATACATTTTCTAACAAAATGTCATCGTTGCAACTTGTCTCTTAACATTTTTTTTTACTTTTTGAAAAAAGAAATCATTTGAAAGAAACTAGTACTTTTTAATGCTGCTTACAAATCTGATCAGGACAGGCTTCCCCACATAGGACTATTTCAGCATGGCATGGACTATCTTATCACTCAAGACGAGTGTGTTACCTTGAATCGCTATTGCCTCTTTCTTACTCGGTTTAATTATGTGAATCTTGCTCAATGCTCGCCAGACGGCGCTAGCGAAAAAACGAAAAAGCGCGCGTCCCTAATAGACTAATTAGATTAACTTTTTTAAAAGCCAGGAAACCGGTTTACTTTGCGAGCCCACTTTCCCCTTAATGTCCTGCGGCCTGGGGGTCAAAATTACGTAGCACACGACAATTTTGGAAACAACAATTCGTCGTAAAAAGTTTGCGTGGGGTAGAGTCGGCGTTCAGATGGGATGACAAATGGAAGGAGTGGGCAAGAAAGAGGAGGCACAAAAAAGTGGGGAAACCCTTAATTTTATCAACGCCGGTTAATAATTACGACGCTGTCCGTTTGCTACAACTGGGGACCCCCATATCGGTTGTGTTCTACCCCATTTTCACGACCGTGCATAACGACAGCCATAAAACGGTTATTTAAAGATGTAGCGAGAGAAGAGTGAGCAGAAAATTGCAGGAAACGACAATCTTTGGAAAAAAGGGGAAAACCGCATTTCGAAAAAAGAGAAGAGAGAAGGGGGAAAAAACGGGAAGTTGTGTGAAGATGTAAACGCAGAGGGTAAAAGCTAAAAAGGGGGGTTGGAGAAAAGATAGATGTATGGTCGTCAGTAACAACGTGGTTAGTCGGTTAAGGAAGGGATGGAGGGGGAATTGACAGATTGGTTTGTACCAATATAGAAAGGAGTGGGCTGCTACAAGGTGACAGGTGGAGGGAAAAGTGTGGGACACCATTTGGAACCCCACCCCCATCCACCACCCATCCTTTAAAGCCTTCTACCCCAAACTCCCATTGCGCACGGGAAAAACGAAAACAACTCTTAGATTCCTTTCCAAAGTGGAGGCTCTGAACGAGATGGATCTCCGAGATATTTGTTAAGAAGGTCCAACAGCGTGTTCGTCCTAAAAAAAAGAAACCCCCAGGAGGGGAACTGGTAATTTTGACTAGCCCAGGCTTGAACGAGATGGATAGAAGCTCTAGAGAAAACGAGGGAGACGGGTAAATGGGCGGTGGAAGGGAAGATGGTGATAATGAAGGGTTTAAAAGCAAACGCAAAATGATCGGCAAACAAGATGGTGCCTTAAAGACTCGCCTCGCCTCCTCCAATTCCGAGACTTTATTATTTGTAGTCCAATTTTCGGCATTTCCATTCGACGTCATATCCGGTTTTCCAAGAAGTGGACAAAATCCTCTTCCCAACAATAACAATGGCGTAATGACAACGACAAGTGATATGGGGAATCTACCATGAAAACGAAACTAGAAACCACGAAGGTCTCGATAAAGTTTTGTCTTAGCCACATCTCGGTATCGTCTTGTAATCGTCCTGACTGGTCCCGTCTTATGAGTAGCCCCCTACACACACACACACACCAAACACACCGTTCTTCTTTCTTCAGGGATGTTCACGAGGGACGTTTCGTGGGACCAATACGCCCCCACGAAGATCCCGTTAAGGCTAGGGGTGGCTTCGACCCACCACGACCTTCGCCGTCCAGCCCAACAATCGTGCAAACATCTTCCTGGTGTGACAACTAGAAAGAGATCCCGTGTGTTAACACCATTTTCTGCAATTTGTTATTGTTGTTGACGCCTCAGAACACCGCATTTACGAGCACACCTTCCGTCAAATCGGACAAATCCCCACTCCTTAGACACACCCTGTGATCGCCTGCCCCCTTTGCACCTCTATATCCCCCGCCCACGACACTGTTGTCGATGGGACGAGCAACCTTGCGGCTCGTTGGGCCGTCGTCGCACGTGCATGCAATTGAGGGCCAGATTTCTCAATGGCAATTCTTTGTCGTCCCACGAAACACATTCGTGAACGCTTTCAGAGTAGTTCGAGTATTGCCATGGCTTCGCGATCGGAGATTTCCATTTGAAGCAATTCCATAGAATTTCGTTGATTTCAAAGATATAATTCCATTGCCACAAAGCATTCCAAAGGAGTCACTTTCAGAGAGCAGTTACAAAAAAAAATTTTGTTGAAAGGTTTCTGATATTTACTGATATAACCGCTTTAATGACAAAATTGGCAATCATTATTCGAAAGCTCGTATTTTTGGTATTTCTCCTGTAGACTTGATAGAATAAAGTGTCTTTTACTATTATACATATTTTCAGCCAGTTATTAAGATCATCATCAACTAGTTGGAAATCATTTCATTTATTATTCAACGAGTTCAAGCCCGGGCAGTTTAGTTCACTCCCAGGGACCCTTTTCAAAGACCCCCCTAGTCGAGTGTCTTACACAAAGGGGAACACAAAGGGACTTTAATAACTACATACATGCACATGTAATAGCTAACAGCAATTGCGGGTCGTCGGTTTTTACATACAGACCAAACGATTTGTATCACGCTCGGTTCCGGTCACTTACCAAATTCCACTTTACACTCACCAGAGAACAGAAGGGGGAGGGGGATGGACTTTGCACCCCCCCCACTCCCAACCAAATTACGAAACAGCAATAACACTTCACCGCATTTATTTAACATTGTGTGTGTGTGTGCGGATCAACTGATGCTAACCTAAACTCACCAATTTGTAGGAGATACTATAATTTGATGGTCTTTGTCAATTGCAGCGGCCATTAGCAGCAACGAGTGAATGAAACCTATCCTCCAGAGACCCTTCCCGCACCGGACCGGAAACTTCCCCGCAGAGCTCGCATGCATTGTGTGATTGCCCACCTTTTAGGCGAATGCACATCGACGTAACACTGTGCGAGTCAATCGGGAAAACCACTCAATTTAGCCGCACGTCTTATATAAAATATCCGGTGTTGTGAAACTTCGGATGAATCATCTCAGGTTTTCGTCTTTTTTAAGATAAAAAAAATTGCAAACTGAAAATTATACTTTAAACTGAAAATTTAAAAACACACTTAAAATTTAGTGACTCCTAGGAGGACCAACGGGAGAAGTAAGTGGTTCCACTTGTCCCCGTTGGCGGTGCTGCACTAGCGTCGAGCTTGCAGTTGCAAATGAGAATCACGTTTACGCGATGGCCACCAGAGGGCACCACACGCCTGGATGAGACGAGTGAACTGTATCGAAATCAGAATAGTAAGCATGGCGCACATTGGCAGGCTGAGCTGAGCTGCGCCACTTTTGTTTTACGCGCGCCTTTCCGATTAGCACTTTCTATAGTACGCGTCATGAAAATGTGCGACTGGCATGGAACGGAGTATCTCCATTTAAATTAGTATTCCGCTCCTGTCGGATTTAGTCATTACCTTATGCTAATGAGACTACCATATTTGAACGCGCCGACATCGAGCGTTGCCTTAATAATACGCGAGGGGGTCGGGCGAAACCCCTCCGAATATTTTTCTATTTTCTTCAAGACTTTATAATGCCGACGCCATTTTTAGATTCGTCTTTTTTTGGAGGGAGGGGGTGGGGTTGCTTGAAGGAGATGATTCTGTCGAGAAGTCAGGTCGCTACCCCGATTCACATCTCGCATTATTTCTAGATGGCGTTGCTAACAGGGAACTTGCACCACGTGTTAGGTTGGAAATTTTGAGCCCTCTATTTTCACAGTTCAATGTAGTTTTTGGCTAATTTCGAGAACTCTGGTGAAAATGTTGGTGAGAATTTGTTGGTGACGAGGGTTCAGAAAGAACTTTAA
>JAQGBY010006828.1:0-12553 GCA_034698785.1 Mycogona germanica | reverse complement strand
TAACTTTCGGATTATTGCCGCTATACTATCTAGCATTATGTCTCTAGTTAATGTCAAATTTCAAAGTTGGAAACAAACACAATTTATTATAACTAAGTCGAAACAAAAAAAAACCGTAGGAGCAGAATTAACTAATTAAAACCCAATTGATTAAACAAGTTGATTCTGGGTATGTCGAGCTTCTAATATCTTTTAAACAATTCCACTGGCTGGAAACGCGTCGCGATTGTTTGGCAACATTGTGTTGGCTATATATAAACCTCTCCTTAGGTTTGAATTAATGACGTTCGGTGACTGCGATAGACTTCATGCTACACTACCAAGGTGATTAAGGATTCACCCCCTCTCTCACCTCTGGGCGATTCATCACGTCTGTTTATGCCGAAATCGCATGACTACTAAGTTGTTGTTGTCACTCGACTAATTTTTCCTCTCATATTTTGTCGAGTTTCAACTTTAGTTTGTCACCGTGTTTGGCCTTGCACTATTTTTGATCTTCCCCGGGACTCTAGCTGACGCTTTTAGCGTTCAAAATATGACAGATGTGCATGCTTTGTGGATAAAGGCGTATCCAGCCTGATAAAGGTGTATCCAGCCTGACAAAGTGACACTCCATCTATATTAAATACAGCGATATGTGAAATCTGTTTAAAATACAAGACGTTTGTAAGACGTCTTGTATTTTAATTTCGGCGTAGAGTGGTGAATGTTTTTAATCTTTTTGCAGTCTAATAGTGCCACTATAAAAATTTCAATTTAATGCATAAGATTCTCAATTTTAATTAGTCAGCAGTATTACAGGAGCTGCCCGGATTCTGGTGCTGCCCGGATACACCCCCAACATCTTAATATTGCCTGATCAGATCTCAGTTTTGTCTTTGACCGATATTCCTAATAATCCGAAATATTCCCATAAGGCCTCTCTCTTGGGGGCTGCTTGCAGGTAAAATTTGTAATTGTAATATTCGGATCGGCATCTGCTTATCTTTCGTTACAGAACGACTGTTTTTTTAACCTACCCATCGGACAATTTATTATCAATTGAAAAATACGTAGTTTCCCTAGAACATGTGTTCTACGTGGTTTACGTTTTTATACATTTGATAACGTGAAAACGCGATACCTATTTTCTTGTGAAACACCTGAAATTCGCATTCTTCGCAAAATTTCTGAGATAGTAACAGAATGGCTAACTTTTCAAAATGGTATTTTTATTTAAAATTTTATTCTAAATTGGTTAACATTTGTAGAGTAGCCTGGATAAAGATATCTTTAGTTATTTAAATTAAATGAGCAGCACGAATCGGCTTATGAATCTTGCATGTTATATGTAAGGTGTTTGTTTAATGAACGGGTGGAGTTATTTCATTGAAAATTAACAGGCTTAGACGATGCACAAAAAGTTTCCAAGTGCTTGGACCTGAAAAGAATATCCATATTTAAAAAAAAAGAAAATGTCTTTCTTTTATTTGGATGAGATTGGGAGAAATTGGAGTGTGTGTGTGAGGCGGGGGGATAAGCGGAACTCAGGTGCGCAGTGGAGGCTCAAGATCAGCTCTTAGAATAAAAGAGTCATGGCTCAAAATATCCAATGTCTTCTTCCGATTTGCAGTTGATGCTCTCGTATGTTATTGCAGCTGAGGTTGTGTCAATATGAGATATTCATCCTCGCTCGGCGAACACACACGCACATCGTCTATCCATTAAGATGGCGCTTTGACCGAACACGGTCGATCGAACCAACGAGCTGAACCGAAAAATGTATAGCGGATTTCCTGTCTCCTGAAGTCACACTCGTAAAGTCTTGAACCGCAATGTTAACGAATGGGACTCCTGCGCTCTAGACTGCATACCCTCGTTGGAACGAACCACCGGGGCTCGACTCACGAGCCTTGATTGAGCTTTTTTTTCTTCTTCGTCATCGCTTGTTGGCGGTTGCCTCAAAGAATTGACTTTTGCCAAATGGCGGCCCCGGAAGACGCGCTAAAAAGGCACGCGAATGAACGCATAAAAAACGGATATAGCTATTGCCGCCTTCTAGAGTTTTCAAGGGGCGCCATCCACACCGAAAGGCATGCGAAGTAAAATTTTGCATATTCAAAATTGTCGACGGTAGTATAAAAGCTCCCGCATCACATCATCCGCACGGCCTACTGACCGCACAGTCCATGATTTCCACTCGAACAGAGAATTGAACCTAGAATTGTACGACTCGTCGTAGCCCAGTCGGCGGTACCGGGTTCGATCCCGGGGTACTGGTCGTTCCCCCTCGCACAGTGCCTAAGCACCATGAGGGGGACGTAACGCCTGTAGTGCGGTTGACTACAGTTGATTGGAAACAAAAAAATATATATCGGAGCACAAACCAAAATTTTGTACTAGAATGTAACGATGTACCATTCGCCGATGCTGACGGATCAACCGCGGATGGTATGACTTTCTTTGCGCCTGGATGTGACTGCCGAAGGCGTAGGATTCATGAGTCGCTCACTAGGGGCGTCGCCGCCATTGACATTGACAATGACGTCACTAATGGATCAGCGTAATGTCGCTACAAACGCGCTGCCATTTGTAACGTCGGATCTTAATGTTCACGAATGGGGGGGACTACTTTGCTTCATCTTGCTCTCATCTTGACTGATTGCGGCGAGACACGAAAGGTGCCCCGAGAGTTAGCGTTGTATCGAAGGCGACCCTGGAACTGGTTGAAACTGTTTTCTTTAGTAGCGCGTGTTCAGTGTGTGTGTGCACTCGTGGCGGCCCGCCACCTTTTTCAGAATATAATGATCGAGAAATGATTCAATTTACTTCGCTCTACGGCAAAAGAACGGCTCACTTTTTCCTATCCTCTCCCTCTCCTGCCCCCCGTCTTCAGCTGTTGTGTCGAGAGGAGCTGTGATCTGACTGGGCGAAGTGGGAGGTGAGGCGGCCTCGCAGATTGGAAAATGCCGATTCCGTCGTTCTATTTGATCAGGCGTCCCATTTTTTATTTCCAGACGCGCCCCTCCCTCGCCCGCTCTTTTATGTGTGCCCGTGCGCACCGTTTTTCACCTACGTGTATATACAGTATATATATTCCCCTCCCAACTCGCTTCTGTCTATTTGGACGTGTTTGTATGGAGGCGCATTGTCAGCAACGTCGGAATTGCTTTCCTCGCGACTTTTTTCCATCTTTGCTGCGGCCGCTTAAATTTTTTCGATTACGTTGGCAGGCACCAGAAACTCTAAAAAGAAAGACGAAAATAGTCGATTTTGTTTAGTGTATCTGAGGCAAGAAAAAATCTGAAATGAAAATTACTAAACCGCGTCGGTTTTAATTCGATTGTACCTGTAGGTGGCGCCGTTTCATTCTTTGCGCCGATGTTGGGACGCGCCTGACGTCAATTATTGACACTCAATGTACATGTATAGTACATGTATATCCAATTCCTGAACATTAAAAGTCCCTGCCTTGTTGTCTTGAGGCGTCCACCGAAAACGTAGGTTTAATCACTTGCCCATTATACGGCGTTGCGACCATAGATATACACCCAAATTAGTAGCAATTCAAGTGACGAGAGTGATCTATTACATTTCCGGTGGACACACCGAGATGAGAACACGCGCGAAAATAACCCCACGCCTATCACTGGGAAACCTCAATTGTTAATGAATAGAAATCCTGCACCTTAAAGCTTTATTTCCTTGGCTCCTTAAGCACCGATCTTAAGTGCAAATCAAACTTAAAAAGTAATCTCACATTCTCGGTACGAAAGAGTGACGAAGTCTTTCTATCATCAGACATTTATAATATGTTTATTAATATTAATAACTAATTCGTCATATGTACAGGATGGCGGAGACCAAATTGCCACATTTGAAATGGACGACGTACCTATAATTTTCGAGATATCGGGATGAAAAAAATCACAATTTGTAGATAATGAACGGAAGTTTTATTGCAATACAAAAGAAAAATTACTTCTGATAAATAATTTCCAATTAATGCCATCCTTCCACGGTAACGCATTTCTATGCATCCTATGCTTACATCGTGGGCTGTCCTCAACGGACACTCGGACACGATCCACATTCTCGGGTGTCACCACAGCTGGAACACACGTAGGGGGATGGTATTTGGATCAAACGGTTGTTCGGGAGAGTTGCACCCGGAGCGAGGTTGAAATGTGTTTGGTAGGCGCGCCGTGTAGCCGTAAAACAATCATTATTACGAAAAAGACGCCTCCACGGCGAACGAACGATGTTGAGCGCTCCAACGGGTCATGGCAACTAAACTTCCCACCGTAGGCTACAGAATATGGGGTTGAACGACCTTCTCCCACCTACTCACCCCAAACTACGCCTTTTACAAATGTGGTCATTTGGTCTCCGCCACCCTGTATTTTGAGGCCTCTTTAGTTTTTTTAAGTTGTCTCAAAAACACATATTTATATCTGGTTTCAGGATTGTTCTTGAGAAAAGGAGTCCCTTTTCAAAGGGCATTATTCCCAAAAGTATATGAAAAGGAGATATGTTTAATAATAATAAATAAGACATAAAAATATTGAAAATGAAATGTTTGACATCGTTTTCATGGGAGACGATAGGCCTTTCCATTTAAAAGATGACGCAGCCCATTTTGCGGAGCTGTGACGCGAACTCATCACATTAATGAGATTATCTTTATTCTTAGTTATTTACTTATTTCGGGCAAAAAATGTGACGCCGAACATCATGTTTCGGGTAAATGTGATGGACAAATGTCTCCTGTTTGTGATGCCAGTTTTGAGGTTGTGCACTCTAGAAGTCTTTATCCTCGTTGGGTCCATCTATTAGTTCGGGTGTTTCGAGTTTTGCCGATAGGTGCGCAGGTTGAGCTCGCCTCGTGCAAGTGTAATGTATGGGCGGGTGACAGCTGTATCGGGAGGTCGTGTTGAGTCGCGCGAGAAGGGATGGGGATAAAAGTAGTCTTCTTTATCATCATTATCGAAAGTTCTCTTTTTCTTGATCAACTTTCGACGCTTGGCTGCTCATCTCCTACCGAAAAGGAGAATGTGCGAAAAAAAGATTTCCGAATCAAAAGAACGAAATGAACACATTGGTTCGGGGTGGGATCAATGGAAAAGTCCGTAGGACCAAAAAGGTGCATGGGGCTAGAGCACGATAGATATAGGCGTGTAATCGATCGCATGAGAGAGATCATTTGTTGAGGAAAGCATCGTACATTCAACTATGATGACCAGGAAAGTTTCTTAAAGGTCAAGTGTGGAGACTAATTCGGAATATGATGGTTTTTTTTTAAATCAACAGTAGTCAGCCGAACTGCAGGCGTTACGTCCCCCTCATGATGCTTAGGCACTGTGCGAGGGGGAACGACCAGTACCCCGGGTTCGAAATTTTCGAGAGCCCGCGCCGGGAATCGAACCCGGGACCGCCGAAGAAATTGCAACATATATCCGCAAGCAGCATCGGAAGTGTCATGAAAGGATCAAGAAAACCAGTTGGCTATTTGAGACTCTGACAGATTATTTCACTGTTGACCCACTCTGGCGGGAACCAGAAGGTTGTGATTGAAGATCGGTAGCAGAGCCTTCCCACGGCAACTAATCTCATATATCACAATTGAGTATGTTGTGCGCCTCTATCAGTTCCACTATTGCAAACCCAACCATCACCTCGGCCACACCTCGGTCTGCATAGACGACGTTCGGATTCGGCTGCTTTCATTTCTTTGCCCATTTCCGCCCCGTTCTTCCCCACAAACCCTCATCTGCAACCGGGTCCCATTTTGCTACTCGCGCGCGCCAATTTTCTCGATCCAAAGTCAACAAGCTGCCGCCGTCATTTTCTCGCTGCATAAACACTCTATTGTGAGCCCACGCCAAATTCACCTGGGCGGTGTCGGGCGGAACACCACCCTCTTTCTTTGCCCTCCCTCCACCTCATACTTACCGTTACCACCTTCTTGCCCGTCTTTTTCGAGTTTCGACTTCAACCCTGCAAACCTGACAGCAGCAGCACACCAAAACCATTGCTAGCTTTCGGGATGCATTTTATGGTAATTTGCACTGCACTATTTTGTATTTCGCTTTAAATTTATCTTTAGTAGGACAGTACAACCCATTTTTGGTTGGACAAAACTAGTCTAGCCGAGACTAGTCCTTTTATAATACGAAGTACTAGTACTAGGGTGCACCGTTGATGACACAACTTAACCACCCTAGGTGACCTGGATCGTTTATTCGTCGATGTATTTAAGTATACAACATATTATTGAGACACACACTTTAGTCGATACCCGAAAAAATATACCGAAAACTCTTGACAAGGACAAATAGCTTTTCGCTTTTTCCGTAATTGAGCAGTCCCGTTGTCTTCTTTATCTTCTTAATTTCAACTGATTATTTCTCTTTAAACTTCCTTAACTGAATGGAATTGAATGGTTTGAACTGAATGGATGGCTCCAACTTGGATATAGCTTCCAATATTAATATCTTGTTTGCTGAAGGTGCTAAACAAATAAGGATGGTTTGCAAAGATTTATTAACAGAAAAGAAACGTCAACAAGCGATGTTTGCGTTAATTAAAGCAAAGAAATGGTGGCTTGGTTTAGTCGGTTTCAATCGAAAATAAAATCGTGCTAAAGTAGACAATAGCAGCATAATAGTTTAATCATGTGTTTTTGCCGAGATTTGATGCCTTGTCATTGTGACAACCTCCTTAGTCGTGTCCAAAACAAATAGCAAGATGGGACTAAGAAACGTCAAAATACCTGCGTAGATATTGAGATTGATTAGGTTGTATTGATATCTTTGTTTATTAATCAACTTTGAGAGCATTTAGTAGCTTCGTGGTTAGGGAATGTGAATGAACGAAATTCGTGAAATAAGCTATTCTGACTATGCGTTGGATTTAATTGTATTTGCATCGTGAAACTCGTTCTGTGGCTCTGTTTCAATACTGCATTTTGTGGCTGCTCAGGGGAACCGCAAATTGAAATTACTTAAATAATTAATTAGGCTGTTTGCCAGGTAATCTGTGGTGATCAGTGTAAATAATAGATATGTTGCTGAGGGAAATCTAAATTCTTAACAACGCCACCCGCAAATTTAAATATATATTTCAATCTTGTTTTGTGGTGGTTGTGCTCCCCGTGGCTCGTTCCACCACTTTTCCAAATGTCGTTTGGTTCCACTTAATTAATAATTATTCGTGACGTATTCGCCACTCGCGTAATAGCTATCTGGTGCCCGCTGGTGGCGTCCATTAATTCTGCCTTCGCTGCTGGTTAAGCGCCACTAGCGGTGACGGAAGCACGTAATTCGCTTTTGAACCTAAGTCGAAGGACCGACAATAGCGCTGTCTAGTGATAATTCTGAGCGCGCAATTTGTAGTGGTTGTATTAAAAAATATCATTTCGAACTTTTTTGCTCACGTTTAATTTAATGAAATGTTGTCGAAAACAAATCGCCGGAAGACCGCAACTACAGTTCAACGTGCTTTTAAAGTCACCATTTTCATTTTTACAATTGTAAACCTAAAACATTCACTTAAGTTTTTTTTCAAATTGCCCGAGTTAGTCGGTTCCCATGGCATTTTTCGTAGATCAGTTGAAATGTTTCAATATGAAAGTAACTCAATTATTTTGAAATTGTTTTTGTCAACAAATTAAGCTGGGCAACCCTTTTAGTCGGATCACGAAAAAACGTAAGATACTCGTAGGTACTTAACGATTTGTCATAGCGTTTCTCGTAAGTTCAATAAGGCGTTTGGTATTTTTTGTCAGTTCAACAGTGGTTGTGCAGACGTCTTCCACATGAATTACCTTTCAAGGCATGTCTTGTAATTTAACTCGGTGTCTCTGACGGGGCTTTACGCAATTGAGTTACTTCAATCGAGTTGCTCAACGCTGGCTGCCGGTTGTGGCTGTAAGGTTTGCGATTGGGCACTTTTTTGTGACGTCGCATCCGTGTTTTTCAACTCTGTCTATTTGGTTCGAAATGAGTTCGAAATTCGCGACCAAAAAACGTCGCGTCGAGGCAACTAGTTTGGCGCCACGAACCCATCTTATATGGTTTGTGGTAACGTTAATGCATGCGAGTGCACATAAGAAAACTGCTTTTTATATTCTGTTGATGTATCTCTCTTCTTTTTATTGACTGATTTTTTCTTGTCCTGATGCTTTGTGACATCACACCAAGATTAAATAAAGAGAACTCATTAAATCAGATCATCCTTTTTAATTCTAAAACTCAAATAATGAAGCACAAATATTGTTGTAGAAGGATTTATTAGCAAGAAAAATTGAAACGTTTTTTTAATCTTGACAAAAGACTCCCCAAGAACATGTCTTTTCATCGTCTTTGTCATGGTGATCTTGTTCAATATATGGGCTCCGCGCTGTAACACTGGGCGATGCTCATTTTGTTATTCGACAGGCGACAGAAGTTGTTATTGTCGACGCTAGAGTCCTCCAAATTCCTATGCACCGCTAGTAGCACTCAATGGCCGATAGTCGAATAAAAGGATCGATAATACTTTCAATAAGTATCCAATCATAGATCTGCTACGGTGCTGCGTTGAATCTATTGGTGCTCTGCAACGCTAACAGAGGGCACCAATTCCTCCGCTGGTCGTAATGACCGCAGACGAAATAGGAGCAGCAGTGGTCGAGAGTTACAATAACAAGTCTCTTGACGTACTTGTGCACTTGATATTATTACGTGTAGTTGTTACTCAAAATACTCGAAGCAAGTGGACATAAGTAGCAATCTCTACAGGGAAATCAACAAGGATTTGGGAAACGGAATAAACACTTGGCAATCATTTCTGACGTACCAAAGCAATGGACCAGATGCTCTCTGACAAAGCGTTTTGTAGAGTTGTGCGAAAACACACAAGACATTTTCAAAATAACTTTTTGCAGTGCATCTGCTTTAAGTCCCTCCCCATTGCCACTTTGTCTCTTGTCTGTTGTTTGATCTGATCTGGTTCTACTAAATTCCACCTTGAAAAAGTCATACATTTTCAATTGTTTATGAAATACTCAAATGTTCTAATATTTGCTAGAAAAATTTCGAATTAGTTACCTGTTTCTAAAGCTTGGTGTGCTACATGTAGTTTGCGATGAAATCGTATCGCTATGACGACAAAAGCCATCGCGATTACTCGTCTTGGCGCTGCCGTTTTCGTGAACGCTAGCAGAGAGATCCACCTGGTGGTGATTCGGGGAAACTCTTTCACTCGTGATTTTTACGTAACCTTCGAACTGTTCCACGCATTCCCACGTGGCAAACGTTCGCCAGCATATACTTATGGTAACTTCGCAAACTCTTATTTTGGCGAGTATTTATGCTCGTGCCAACGCGGGTGGCGCCATCATCATCGTTCCTTTTCCGTGCGCGAACGGCGGCATCTCTATCAGGTGCCTGCAGTAGCGATCATCATGTGGAAATGGGAAATGATGGGTGGGTGGGAAGGATAAGGGGAGAAGGGTGGAAGATGCAGGCACACATACAAAAAAGAGGGGGGAGAGTCGAACAAGAAATCTGGCGACTGGTAGTTCGATAATGGTTTAAATTTGTCCCAAATGACTCGACGCTGAGTCGCCTACTGTGCTGTGCACGTCGTCGACATGCGCTCCCAAGACCCGCCGCAATTCCATCAAGTTTGGACCATTTTTGAGCATAACACTCATATTTAACGCCTTTCTTGAAAAGCAACTGGAGTGTTAAAAAGCAAACAATTATATTATAAACAGTCCATCTGATTTGTTTGATATATTGTTTATTTACTGTGTCCCCTCCCCGTCTCTGGGTCCCCCTGTCCCTCCCATTCTTGTACCTTCAAAGGGTGAACTGATTCTGGCTCGAACGCACACTCCTATGATCTTGTAAACAGACGCTCAATCATGAGGGATTTCCCGGTCTGCACGAAACTCTATATTTTTCGCAATTACCAGTTCTAATTAAAATAATAGTAAAATATTATTATAAAAGCGAGTTCGCCACTCGGTTCGTCTTCTTCATTCGGTCTGTCCCGAATTCGATACACTTAAACTGTGATGATTAATTCTTAGACGTCCTATTTGAAGCCGCCGCGAAACTTATTCTGCTGCTACATATTCGATTACGAAATAAGAAAAATTAGTTCAACTGCACTCGTAAGCTATTCGCTATTAAAGTTCACCTGCGTTTCCCCCTGAATGTCTTCCTCCCCCCAGGTGGCAGCCTGATCATTTTGCCTGTTTTAGTTCAAACCCACAGGACACTGGTATATTTGTCCAACGCGTTAACGACTAACGGCAGTCCTACTGGCGACTGAACATTAGACGCAACGTCAGCTTTGACAGTACAGAAAAAGTGTTGGGGGGGGGAGTTAAGGGCGACAGGTCTTCTGAGGAGTCATCTTCCCATGTCAGGCTGACGTTCTACACACAAATCGCACGCAGCGTCGACGTTTTTCCAACTGTCGCGCCATTATACTCTCGATTTATATGTATGCAAACGTGTCCTCGTACCCCCTCCCACTTCTCCCCCCTCCCCTCGCACACCATCCAAATGAGCCTTCTCGCCACCCACACACCATTCCACATTCTCACAAATTTCTTACATAGAATCCCGTTTCCCCCCCTCAGCATCCAAACCCCCCTCCATATATCGCTGGAGCGTTCTTTGTCTAGACCAGAACGTATGGCAGGTAAGACGTTGTCGGGATGCAGCAGACAAAAAAGTGCAGCGTCCGTGGATTAACTGGAATTGGAAGAGTTATATCTCTTTACTCGTGACTTTGGCGTTGCGTCTTATGTTTCGTCTAAATTGATATGCG
This sequence comes from Mycogona germanica, assembly GCA_034698785.1. Classification (NCBI taxonomy): domain Eukaryota; kingdom Metazoa; phylum Arthropoda; class Diplopoda; order Chordeumatida; family Chordeumatidae; genus Mycogona; species Mycogona germanica. The sequence continues at coordinate 1,747 of JAQGBY010006828.1, read as the reverse complement.
CGCCGGAGGGCGCCACATATAATATAGCAGCGATCCCAGCGGTGGATGTATCCTTGTCTTGTGAGGCAGTTATTAAATCGTTTTTGGATTATGTGAGTTTTTTTATCGAAAAAAGGACCTGATATTATTTTATGGTCTCTTCGAAATGTCTTACTGGTACATCCTGACTTACCACTAGATGGCGTTATCGTTCATCTTTGATCGAAAAAGTTTTGGTGGCAATTTCAAACTCGTTAATCTAATTTTTTAAGGTCTTTTAAACATTTCAACTACTTTTACGGACCCAATAACACGATGGAGCTTTTCATGATTCGCTCCCCATGAAGTCGTTGCCATCGTTCTGGCCGAACAATAAGCGATTGATTCCACCTTGTATTGAGATCTTCAGCCAATCAGAGCGCCCGACTGGTGGGACCGCAATCGAACTATCGATTCAGTCAGAAATCTTAGTTTCAAATAATACTGTATTATCATTGCCCTTTTTTATTTGTAATCACCACAAACGGCGACAATTGCTGTATGTGAATAGCCAATACGACAACTGTGATGCTTAACGGATATTTATATTTTATATTGAGGTTTCAAATATGTAGCCTACCTTTATCAGAAATTCTTTTTATAGCAGGATGGATGTCGTCTTTTTAGGCATTATCATTTCAGAACCCAGACACTGCGAAAAAGGTAAACGCGCCCCACGTTCGGTAGAAAACTGTTCATCCTTTCAGAATATTCTTGGAAAGAGTTGTATATTATGACTTCTTGGAACATTGAAGTCGGAATATATGAAAATGAATGGATATATGGGGATTTCTTATTACAATGTCGCACGCCTAAGAAATGTTTTGATATCGTATTTGACTAGAAAACGTTTGCCAGATTTGGCTTGCCTGCCACCAGTTGAAAATATTTGCATTTGCCATATTGACTAACCATTGTCCTCTGTTCACGCAGAGCAATTCAATACAGAAACGTGTGCGCATTGCTCTATTGAGGTGGTTTGGGCCGAACTGGAATACTTTTTTGAAAGCCTTTTTTGAAAGCATTGCGGACGTTTAGGGGCGACGCGATTAATCACTAGATGGCGCTCATTTCCTCCTTTTGACTGGTGATGGCATGCCATCAAGTTGTTCTGGGGACGATCATACTCAATTTCTTAAAAATAAATTGTAATTTTTCGTCATCAAATCAAATGTTGAAAATTGTCACAAAATATTAAAATTTTTAGGTGAATTTCATAAACATTTTCGGAACTAGACGTGTTCTTTGGTGTCCTTAAACGACGAGAGCAAATGGGACAAAGAGAGAATAAAAATGCATTATCATGCCTGATGCAATACATACCACAAAACATTGTCATATCATATCAGAAAATGTTGTTTTCTTTAAGCTTTGTTTTCTAGTGACAAACGAAAACTGTACAAATATTCAATACAATAATAAATTCAATTTGTGAATGTGATATGAATTTCATGATGAAATAAGGAATAATTTATATCAAATTTGTTTATACAAATTTATCCGTTTCAAACTAGAGTTTGTTTGAAGAAATTTCCCCCGTTGAGAACCATTTTGCCATTTTATTTTATATTATAAGATTCCAGCAATACTGTTACAGCTTTCATTCACTTAGTCCACCACATTTCTTATAAGATTTTAAACATCTTTCAAACACGAGATAGGGATGAACGGAATGCTGGACGCAAACCCAAAAAGGCGATAAGAGTTGGCGAAACCCTTCTAATATAAT